>JASAMX010006533.1:0-36594 GCA_030248175.1 Microlaimidae sp. YZB2_3
ACCCCTAAAAATCAAACTTTTGACACAGCCCTTCTACATAGGCGAGTAATATATCATTTTAAAGCTCTCGGCGTGCTGATTTAAAAATTATTAAAAAAATTGCTCTAAATGGTCGGGTAACCAAAATACAGACACCTTTGTACCCCCAAAATTAGTAAGGGGTGATTTTATTGTTTTTATTATTTATAAGCCGTGTTTATATTCATTTCAAAGCTCTATGCGTGCTGATTGCAAAAATATTAATTTTAGGTTAAAAGTTTTTATGGTTACCCGGTTACATACCCCCAACTACCCCAAAATTTGAAAAATGGAAATTTTGTCTTTTTTTCATTTAAAGTGACGTGTTTATACCTATATGAAAGCTCTCGATACACTGATTTTAAAAATATATAGTTTATTAAATTTTTGTTTAGTGGTTACCCAATTTTGCACCCATCAATATACCCCCTTTATTTTGAAGAGGTGATTTTATTATAATACCGTCATGTTTGTACTCATATCAAAGCTCTCGACACGCTGACTTCAAAAAAATTAATTTTAACTCGATTCGCCCAATGGTTACCATTTTTACAATCCATAATGTACCACAAAAATTTTCAAAGTGTCATTTTTATATATTTTATTAAATGCCGTCCCAAAATTTTTTAGGGGTCATTTTATATATTTATTTTAATATCGTCTTGTTTGTACTCATATCAAAGCTCTAGACACGCTGATGTCAAAAAATATGAATTTCAACTCAATTCAGCCAATGGTTACCATTTTTACAACCCACAATGTATCCCTAAAAATTTTTAGGAGGTTTTTATGAGCTTTTTTGAGGATTGTATACAAGACATTTATTTTAGACGTATTTGTTATGCTCAAAATAGTAGGGTTGTTGTTTAAATTAGTACATTTCTACTGTACTGAAAATAATACATAAAAAATCGTTTTTTTTAAACGGAAAATTTTTCAAAAATTTCTTATCATTAAAACACTCGTCCGATTAATGTTATATTAAGTTTTCCTTGTTTTGAAATTAAATCAATTCATATATAATATTAGCCATTTTTACCGCAAAATTTTTGTATAAATACTTTTATCGATACGGTATAATAAAGTTAAGTCTGGTTAAAAGTTGTTGGTGAAGTTTTATTTTGATTTTTCAAAAAGTTAATATTTTTGAGTTATATACATTTTGATGTGCATGTAGTAAGATAAGAAATTTTTAACGGGCGCTTAAAAAAATATTAGAGCCCCTTCAACTTTTGAGTTACCGGCCCCGATGATCTAAAATTTCTCAAACAATATTTTGGAACAACTTAAGCTAAAACGTATTTTAAGACATATTGCCAAATTTTCTGGTTCGCTGGTAAAACATCGCTAATTTTTACCCATCTTACTCTAATGTTTAAAAGATTAAAAATAAATTACGCAAAAAGTGTTTAGTTTACAGAAAATTTGCTGTATTTTTCCGTTATTTTTCATTAAAAATAAATAAACAAATACAAAAAGTCATTTTATTTACAGCAACAATTCAGTCGTTTCAAATTCAATAACGATAGGACTTTTAATGCCTGCCTTGGAAAACAAGACTGCACAACAAATGAGGCACTAAAAATATAACATACATTAGTTATGTTCTTGATCTGATTATAGAGGAACCACAGTTGGGTTTTGCTTTTTTATTTAGTAAATAAATAAATCGGAGTTGTGTCATAATTAATAAAAACAAACCCATCGACAATCAAATAAACAATTTAACAAAATAATAAACATTATGTTTATTTGTAAAAATACAAACCGAATGGCAGTTTTTTTGCTGTCATTTTTATATTTAGACTATTTTTATCGACACTTTATTAAAATAATTGAGTTTTTTTATAAAAACTTTGGAAAAAATAACTTCTGCAAAAATAGATTGTAGCAGTAGAAATGTAAAAAATAATTTCTTGCCTTTTTTAATTCACTCTAACTTAAGGAATTCACTTGAAGACAATCATGTTGATCATTTAAGACAAGGCAAACAAAATGTGCTTTTAATAAAAAAACATACTATTGTAAGATTTTTCATGTATGATATTTTATGAATTTCAATCTAAGTATAGAGTCGTGAGTAAAATATTCAAACAACGGATTTTTGGGAGTCTTCGAAACCAATTGCACGATAAACTTTATTTCCCTAAGCCTAAGCAAAACCAAAAATGAAGCTAAACTTTATCATAGTATTTCAAAAATAGTGTGATTTTGAAAAATACCGAATAATTTACTGTTAAAAAAGGCAAGCAATTGTTTTTTGGAAAATATTTTACTAAAATGTTTTTGAAAGGTTATTAATAGCAAAGTTATTTGCAATTATTTTTTCCGAAGGCATTATAAAGAATTCATTTTTTCTACACTCCACGAAAAAAACCACAAAAAATTTTTGACAGCACAATCAAAGCATAACAACAACCTTAATGTTTATTATCTTTAGAGTCGTCTCATAAATTCTCAGCATTTTTAAAGCTAGTTATTACATAAAAACATGCAAAAAAATGTCGACAAATTACACGAAAATGTTTTAATGTTATAAAATTATTATTTTTGTTTTATGTCTTCTCAAAAATTTTATTTTTATAATCCTGCCTTTTATAAGTCAGTCAAACAAACTATGATATTTAAGTAAAACAAACTATTGTTATGCAATAAGTTTATCCCGATTTATGCGGTAAGGTTATGTTTTTGCTCGTCAGTACCCTCGTGTCCAGTACCCTCGTGTCCCCCTTGCATAATAAATCAATTTTTTGTGAGGTTGTGGTAAACGCAAATTTTTTAAGCCCAATACCTTCGTGTCCAGTACCCTCGTGTCCAGTACCCTCGTGTCCAGTACCCTCGTGTCCAGTACCCTCGTGTCCCGTTCCCGTTATGTACTGCTGCGTAGATTGGCTCTCTGTCTTTTAAATTAATTCGGTTTTCAAGTTGAAACTTTTACCGCTTTGCTATTTGTAAAAAAGGGATGATTATATTATAGAACCCACTGAATTATAAATGAGACCTTTATTTTAAAACGTACTGAAATAACTTTTGCCCACTTTCGAGTTTCCAACGCAGAACACAGCTTGAATTAAGGCTGGTTCTTACTTATGTAAAAACGTCCTTTGGACAAAGTCCAAAGGACAAACACAGCGTATAAACGTATGTAAAAACGTCCTTTGTACTTTGTCCAAAGGGCGTTTTTACATAAGTATGAACCAGCCTTTCAAAAAAACACTTGTTTTTCACATTAAAATTGACAAAACGAACCGAAGGTTGAGCTTAAATCACTGTCAGTCCGCTCAGTACGCTTAGTAGCTATAAATTATGTACATTTTTTATAAGAATATCTTTATAAAATAACATATTTAACTGATTTATAATAATATAAATTTCAGTTTTTGGCGTAGATAAAATTTTAAGTTAAACTTAACAGTTAACTTCATATTTTGGTTTCGAACAATTATGTTCTATCAACCGACTTTATTACATTCCGGGACCGGTCCACTATTAGAACGCCTAACTACGAGCTTTGTTAACTTGTATATGAAATAAATGTGCATAAAATTACTTAAATATCAGTTCATCTAGTTTAAACTAAAAAATCTTTAAAATATCTCAAGCAAAATAAAAAAATTGAAATTTTAACAAGTAGTGTTTTCAACAACGTGCTAATACAGCAATTTATTTTAGTTCGTTTTTAAAACAAATATGAATAAAACTATAAAAATATTAATTCATTTTATTTAGATAAAAGATTTTAAATTTATCGAGAAAAATATAATACGAGCAATAGATTTCAACAATAGGTGCCAACATAATCTATTGTTAACTCGCTTTTAGAGGACCGGCCCTAGAAAAGCAAAAGGTATGGAAGAGATCTAAAATGTGTATACCTCACAAATGATGTGCAATATAAAAAAATAGATAGATATATATATTTATATAGATATAAATAGATATCTATTTATATAGATATCTATTTATACAGATATCTATTTATATAGATATAAGTAGATAATTTAGAACTTGGAGCCAAAAATAGGGAACTTGGAGCTGTAAGTGAGGAACTTAAAGCCGTAAGTTGGGAACTTAGAGCCGAAAGTAAAAACCGCTAAAACGTTTACCTAAGCCTAAGCGAAGCCTAAATTTAACCCAAAACCATTTTTTTTCTTAAAGGCTCCAAATTTCCTTTGCTCGCGGCTCCAAATTATTTACGATGGCTCCAAGTTCCCTGCTTGTGGATCTAAATACCCCTTACGAAATAAGATGTGATATGTGTGGTTTCAGTGTGCATCCATGCGTGTGTGTGTGTGTGTGTGTGTGTGTGTGTGTGTGTGTGTGTGTGTGTGTGTGTGTGTGTGTGTGTGTGTGTGTGTGTGTGTGTGTGTGTGTGTGTGTGTGTGTGTGTGTGTGTGTGTGTGTGTGTGTGTGTGTGTGTGTGTGTGTGTGTGTGTGTGTGTGTGTGTGTGTGTGTGTGTGTGTGTGTGTGTGTGTGTGTGTGTGTGTGTGTGTGTGTGTGTGTGTGTGTTTATCTTCTCCCAACGATTCGAACGGGCTTAATAAATTATCGTTGGAGAGGTTATAATTCATAAAATAATGAGTATAAAGGGGACTGTTTTTTTATACCCACATAGACAACTTTATGCATTTTTTATAAAAAGGCATTTTTATAACCCCGCATTTGCCAAATATTTTTAACTTTTATGTTTTTTAACTTAAATTTTTTTGTTTTTAAACTGATTTAAAATTATTATAATTATTCGAGGAAGAGCAAAAATTATTACGTTAATTAATTAAACCCTACTTTTTAATCCATATGTTTTTAATCCAACATCGGGTGGAACAAAAAGCTTTTTTCAGCCAAACCCAAAACATTTTTTGGGTTTTTAATTATTAGGAATCTGCATGATGGAAAGTTAACTTTTGCCTACAAACCTACGAATGGCTAAAAACAATAGTTAAAAAATGTAGTAGACATCTCTCAAGATAAAAAAACTAATAATTGCTAAGGATAGCTAGAAACCATTTTGGTAGTTTTAAAGAGCGAAACCTATTTTTTGATGTGTTTAATTTTTTAAATTGATAAATATATATATATATTTAATGAATATTTTATGTCTATTTTTCTTCCTTTATAATTAATTATACATTTATTTTTTTATTTTTTCATACAATTATCACATTTAACTGAAAATTATGCATCCTTTTTTCTTTTTATCTTATTGTTAATTATTCTAGTTTTTAGTGCCAAAATCTCCCTTATAATTTTTTTTCTTTTTTTGTTTATTAATAGTAAAAATTTTAAAATGAATATTGAATCTTTAATTAAATGAGGAGTTGTGGCTTAACTACACGACTCTTTCATACAGACAATCGTAAAATGCAAATCAGAACTACACTTTACTTTTAAAAATTCAGCCGTATAGACCGTCGAAAAACATATCAAAAATAATTCGTCGTTACTCTGACACAAAGAGTCACAATCGCTATAAAATCAACGTGACTCTGACTCATTTTGTGTATATTGATTGTGAGTTAAGATGTAAAAAGAGTCGCAGTTACGAGTATTTTAAGACGCTTCTGACTCATTGTGTCAGAGTAACGACGAACGGAAGCTGTACGACTATTTATGGATACTTGACCGTATCTACTAATAGATAGGTCAAAATAATTATTTGTACCAGACGAAAATGTCTTAAATACTTTGCTTAAAGTAAATATATTTTTTTAAAAATTGCAAATGCTACTGTTGACTATAAATTACGGGAAATTGCTGCCGGGAATATCAATTAAATAGCTTATCATTTTTCAACTAGGAAATCAAATTTCCTTCTTTATGAATCCAAGCTAAATTTCTCGTTCTTATCCCGAAAAAGCAATAGACTAAATTATACGTAGATATTCCATGTAATAATGATCAATTCTTGATGTCTTAACTTTTAAAAAAACCAATAATATTTACAGATTCGACTTTTTTTCAAGCCCGAAATATTTTTTTTAGAAAAATCTTGATGAAATGTTTTTGTCATTAATTCATCTAAAAAAACATATTTCATAAAATTGATGATTCATCATGAATAATATTCTTATCATTAATTAAAAAAAATTTTGAAAACAAACAATGTTTCATTGATTTAGATCAAAACGAAACTATTAAAAAAAAAACCAGGAACTTCAGAATATAGTGTAAAGCTTTTTTTACTAAGTATATGTATAATCTTTTTTTTCAGTTTAAACGTTTAAACGGAAGAGGCTATTATAGATAAAAAGATTTTTACGTACCATATTTTACATAAAAAACTTTATCATTTTGATACGGTGATAAAACACGGACCGGATGAATAGAACGACCCGTGTTGTCGAAAATCAAATTGGTTCCTATACAATAGAAAGCGTCACGATAAGTATAAAATCAACGTGACTCTGACTCAAAAATGCTTATCATTTGTTTGTTAAAACAATTAAAAGAGTTACAGTAACGAGTATTTTATGACGATTCTGATTTATTGTGTCGTGGTAACGACGGTATGGTGAAACTAACTCATGTCTGAATAAAATAATTAACCCAATAAAAATGAAAATATTTTGAAATATGGTTACGTCATACAGAATTGTTTTTATCACTCTAATTTACTCACTCTATTTTTAAATTTACATATTTAAAAAAAACAGCATCTTCTAAATTTTTAAACAAAGAGATTTTTTTAGAATGTTGTAAGCACCAATTTTTTTCCACCTTTTCTGACTGAATTCTTACACTAATTTTTAAAAAAAGCAAAAACATAAAAAATTATATTGGTAATAAATATATCTAGATAATTTATAAAACTAAATAAACATTAAGTTAAATTTTAAAATACATTAAATTTAATACTAAAATAAAAATACACTAAACAACAAAATATAATTAACAACAATCTGGAATAAGTTTACTTTATAATTATAACAATAAACTAAAAGGAACTTGCCAACTTCTATTTATTTATTTCTCTTTAATCCAGACAAACACGGTCGATAAATTAGCGCTAATTAAATAAAAATATGATAGTTAAACAACATTAAATACACAAAATTAACAACGTGTATCACAGCGTTGTATGTAGGTTTTTTTTCAGTTCGGTATTTTATTTTTCCCCAAAAACTAGATTCTGAAAACAGTTACAAATTGTGAAACAATTTATAATGTACCAAAAATGTACAATTCCGATATAAAAATCGGAACCGGCAATTTTTTTAATTTTTTTAAAACTGGGCTATATACACATTTTTTTCCACGCGAAATTAATTAAAATATCATATAATATTAAAAAATTCCTCTGCGCAATCCAATATTCCTTTAAAACAAGTTTTACGTAGAAGCTTTAAAAGATTTTTATTTTGAAACTAAAATTTTACGAAGAACTTCGTTAATAAAAGACACATACAGTTTTCGACAAATAACAGTTGTTACGAAAATAACCGTTAAACGCTTTACATTCAAAGTTCTGTAAAAACTATTCGTTAAAGTTTTTTTGATAAGTTTAAACACTTTATTAAATTGTTAAACTAAACAGTGTTTCTATATTAATAGAAATTTTTTGTGTGCTTCGCGATTAATCAAAACTCTTAACTTTTTGGCTGAAATACGGTGTAAATAATAAAAATGTAAATTTTAAAATGTTTTTTTAGGATTACTGTACTATATTATGTTTTTTAAACTTAAAATTAAATATTAATATTTTAAAACATAAGAAATAAATTTCTATTAATTTTAATGATCCCAATATAAAAAATTTTGTGCAGTAATATTCATACTTAAAAACAAAATAAAGGACAAGAGTAATCTTAATCACGCTAAGACAGCATTTTGCATAAAAACTGACGAATTTTGATAATATATTGCAGAAATGAAGCAAGTTGTAAAAAGCTTCAATTTTAAATTTGGCTCAATTTCACGCAGTAACAAATGAATTGAACTATTTTCTCCGAGCAACACAATTTTAAAACCCAGCGTTTCTTGTTTCTCGCGTTTGAAAATGAAAATGCTACAGAACTTTGTTTACAATATTAGAAAGATTGAAATAGTTATTTAACTCGTTTAGTTTAAATATTGGTTTGTAGATTGGATTAAACCAAAATTTAAGCAAAACCCATCGTGGTCAACTTCTTTTTTTCGAAATATAGTCATATTAATTCACTACTAAAATACTCGAAATTGAATGGAATCTAAAACCTTAGTTTTTGGCAACCTGGAGTTTTTTTTTCTGAGGTTTATTAAAAATCCATCTTGTATTAACAAATTTGATTTAGGGGTCCCATCCTTTAAAATTGATTGGCGTCCTTAAAAACTGCGCTTCTTCAAAAAGTCTAGTTTAATATTTTTTTTTCATTTTAATATACAGCCCCATAATACCTGATTTTCAACTTTTATATTAGAATTCAAAAAGGCGTCTGCTCAGTTGTGTAGTAATAAAAAATTATGACGTAATATTTTTTTTAGTTCGGCCTTAAATTTAGAATGCTGAGCCTGTTAAGTCACCGTCAATCAGATTGCGTCTCAATTTCAAAATCAATTTCTTGAAATAGTAGCAGCATTAAATTATTCTTCATTTTTCCAAGCTAGACGAATAATTTGTTGAAAAACATTTTTATAAAGATATTCGTATTACCGTAAGCCGGATAATTCTCAGAACTTCCATAAATACAATATTTTAAAGACATTATAACAAAATTATGAATCAATTTAAAATTCTTGGCCCATATTAGTATTGCAGTTTTTATATTTAAGTTTGGTCTTACATGGCGGGAAACTTTATCCCAGTTAACGGTAAATAATTTTATTTTTAACACTTGACATCTTTGACTAAATGCTGTTTTATAATCATATCGTTGTTAGAAAAAGATTTTGATAAAAAAAAATGAAAAATATGCGATTGACCCTAATTATTTTCGGATGGAAATTACAATGAAAAAACGTGAAAATTTTCCTACATTTTTTATTACATTTTTTAATTTTATTAAATAATAAGTTATATTTAAACAAAAGTAGTTTTTGTTACGGTACGACAAAGAAAATAAAATTTACAAAAAAAAGAATTTAGTGATTTTTAAAGAATGTTGCAAAACGCTTGGTTGCAGTTTTTTTTAATTTACTGAGCTGATATCAATTTTTCCGTGTAAACACATAACTAAATCAACTTTTTTGTGTTTTATCAAGAATACACAACAAAGAATGTAGCACTCGTATCAAATTTCTTCCCTATCTGTGCATAGCTTTGACAGAAATTTTTAACCGCCAGGGGCGGGGTTTTTTTGCGCCTGCTTACTAGGTGCTAAATTAGCACGTTGTTTAAAAACTTGTTAATGTTTCAAGTTCTGGGTTTTTCTCGAAAAATCTAACAAAAGTTTTGTTTACATGGCTACAAAACTGATATTTTATTAATTTTATACATATTTTTTGTATACACAAAATATTAAAGCAATAACCCTTAGTTACGGTCTAGCAACTCTCCTAACTACGTTTTTAGGCTTTATTAAATTTTAAGTTTAAACAAATATGCATAAAACTATTTAAATATTAATTTATCCTATCTAAAAAAAGAGTCCCATAAGATTTTCTAAGAAAAACCCAAGAAATAAAAACATTAACAAGAGATTTTAACAACTTGCTAAGGTAGCACCTAGTAAGCACGCGTTTAGCCTACTGCCTGGGGGTTAATTTGATTACTCAAGGTGGCAGATTTCCCATTTCTGCCAAAGTGATGCGAGAGGCAAGAATTTATACACAGTGATACATTTTTTGTTATGTATTTTTACGTTTATTTAATAAAATTGAGACTAATAAAATAAAAAAGAATAAATTTTTCAAGGGTAAAATAATGAGCGTAACCGATCAGCGTTTAGCAGAAATGAAATGCGAACGCACACGTCAGCAAAAAAAGTTAGTGGTAATGTAACCAATTGTTATTCAGGTTGTGTCCCTCCTACATAAGTATTTTTCAAACAGCGAGTGTTATAATGACTCATTAGGTTCAATTTGATGGAGTTCTTTTTTAGTTTACTACAGTTTACAGCATTATATTATAACCACAAAAGATTTTTTTTTGCTTTTTTTAATTTAAGCTAAATTGAAAGAAGGTATATATCTAACTTAAGATTGAAAAATTTGTGCCAGCATGAAAAAATCTAAAAAATTATTTTTAGATTCAATGGAGGTAGTAATAAATAGCAAGCTATTACTATTTGCAGTAATGATTCAGTGAATTTTCAATTGGGTAAAACTGGACTAAAAATGAAAACAAATAAATAATTAAATAAAAAAACAAAGAACAATTACTGATAAAGCCAGTGTTTTCGGAGGTGATACAATGTACGTGGTACAAAACTGACAACGGAAAAAATAAAGCTAAAAAACTATTTTTAAAAAATGCAGGTTTTATATACACATATTCTTTACAAAACTGCCTGCACCCACAAAAAAATTAAAAATCAATAAATTTATTTGTTAACTTTAGTTGTAAATCTAAAAATAAAAACTAAAAAGAGAATATAAAGGACCTTAAAAACTTAAAGGTTTAAAACTTTTTCAAGTGCACGCCAGAAAAATTAATTTTAAAAAAAGATAAAAAAAAAATTTAACATAGATTTTTTTTTCCTTAATAACAACAATCGCTGAAAACACTTTGCAATTAATCCTTGGTTTTTAAAAACAGTCATAACTTTGGTACAATATTTGATGCAGTTTTAAAATCCACACAATCATTTTATTATTATTTAACTAGAAAAATGCTACTTTAGCTTTTTATATTTTCTTTGTTTTTTATCTAAAAATTAATAAAGTTATAAATAGACCAAAAAGTAATATTCTGAAACCATTTTTTTTTCCGTTAAAAGCAAATAAAATCATGGTTTTTTTTTTAAAATGCATCATTATTACAGAAGTTATGACCATTTTAAGACCCAAAATTTTATTTTATTTTTTGAAATGCATTTGAAACGCATACCTACCTAAGTTAAAAATTTTTTCTGTATTGCCTTTTTTAGTTTTTAGACTCAGGATTGAGGTTTAACATAAAAAATTTATTAAATTTTTCTGACTTACTTTTGTAAAGAGGGATGTATTTCGTTCAAAAAAAATTCTGGAATTTAAATTTGTAGGGTATGAACATAATATTTAATAGCATTTAATTGGGACAAATATTTTTCGATGAAGCTTAAAATTTATATATATGTATATTCCTAAAGATTATAAATTTCTTTTATAAGAAATAATTTTAGTCCATATTTTAAATAATGATAATACCAAAAATATATAATATACCGAAAAATGTGCAACTCCTATATAAAAAAGTACGAAAAAGTAGGCCAATATAATGAGCCTCTCCCTTTAAATGACACTCTCCACTATAATGGCATAGTAGCCATTTTAATTCGGCGAGTTAAAATGGAGAGGAAGCTATTATAATAGCCAGTTATTGATTTAATTTCACTTCATATATACTCACAAGTGTAATACTGTCGGCGCCGCACGAGTTTTCCCGTGTTAGTTTAATACTGTCCGACATGCAGAAACTCGCGCGTCCCGAACAGTATTACACTTGTGAGTATAATATATGAAATGAAATTAATTCAATAAATGGCGATTTTAATAGCTTCTTCTCCATTTTAACTCGCCGAATTAAAATGGCTACTATGCCATTATAGTGGAGAGTGTCATTTTAATGGAGAGGCTCATTATAATAGCCTACTTTTCCGTACTTTTTTATATAGGAGTTGCATATTTTTTGGTATATTATATATTTTTAATAATACTACTACTAAAGCTAAAGTCTTCCAGGCTGAAATTAATTCCATAACCGCTCTCCGCCAGGAAAAAATAAACAATAAACCCGCGAGCGAGAAAAATAAAAAAAAAGTTTTCAGCGGTTATGTAACCAATTATTATTTATGTAGTTGCGTCATGTCTTTCTCTGCACGTGATATTTTCTCAAAATATGACTGTTTACTTTACCACTCATCTATTTTAACCCTGACAGAATTTATCTACTACTACTACTACTACTACTACTACTACTACTACTACTACTACTACTACTACTACTACTACTACTACTACTACTACTACTACTACTACTACTACTACTACTACTACTACTACTAATAATAATAATAATAATAATAATAATAATAATAATAATAATAATAATAATAATAATAATAATAATAATAATAATAATAATAATAATAATAATAATAATAATAATAATAATAATAATAATAATAATAATAATAATAATAATAATAATAATAATAATAATAATAATAATAATAATAATAATAATAATAATAATAATAATAATAATAATAATAATAATAATAATAATAATAATAATAATAATAATAATAATAATAATAATAATAATAATAATAATAATAATAATAATAATAATAATAATAATGATAATAATAAGATACACAAGAATTTCCAAATTTACGTTTCCTAATAATATTTGGCTTACGTAGCGGAGCTAAATCACCCCTTGGCGCTCCTTTCCCATCATTATTTGTTATTTTTTATTCAATGTCCTTCAATTATTGGATTTAGATTTTTATCTTTACGCAAACTGAAAGAAGTACTTCATTTATATACCATCATGGTAAGTTATAATATTTTAGAATTATAAAGTATATTGTGAGACGGACAAAAAAAGACATGTCACAATTTTTTGATGATTTCATTCAAAGTTTATTATGATTTTTAAACCAAAATTGGTTAAGTTAAAATACGCTTTTTTTTATTTTTAAATCTAATTTTCACTGAGTATTATTGAACCCTTGTCCAATGATTATTTCTGATATAATTCTCACGAGCGCTTGTATTTTTATAAACAAGTAGCCCGTGTCAGCCAAACGGTCGTCATAAATTTTTTTGTCATGTTTAAACTAGTGTTGTAAAAAGTATTGATTTTATATTATTTTAAGTAAAAGTAAACGTAAAAGTAATTTGAAAAATTTTAATTTAAGCAAAGTAAGAGTAAAAGTAATTAGTGTTTTTTTAATTTAAGTAAAGTAAAAGTAATGTTCAAAATTTTAGTAATAATAAGTAATAAGTAATAAATTTTATTCGTGTGGTATAAAATACAGTAGTAAGATTATACACTGATGCACGAATTATAAAATGAAAAAAACAACAATAAAACAGCAGCATGCATATGTTACATTATATTGTCAAAAAACAGGTACAAAATAATAAATTTTTTATTTAGAGTAAGAGGTTTAGAACAATTATACTATTTATTTTTATAACAATGAGAAAAACAATCATGCTAATAGCATTTGGTAAATTTTTTAAGAAAGTCATTTTTAATTCATTTTTAAAGATTTTTAAATTAGGAGACATTACTGCATTATTATTTAAAGAATTCCAAACAGGACACACGCTAATAGAATAGAAAAATTTGCGAACGTCAATTTTGGATGTTGGAATAATAAGCTTTTTTTTCATGACCCCTTGTATGTAAATTAGGGGAAAACGTAAAAAAATCTGTTTTGTTTACATCTACAAGCTCGTTTATGATTTTAAAACATTGAACCAAGTCATTTCAAATTCTATGCACCTCTAAACTTTCTAAGCCGAGACTTTTTAAGCGTTGGTTATAGCAGGGTTTAGCTTCCAGACACTTGGAATATAGTTTGCAGGTAAAATACCTTTGGACTTGTTCGATTTTAGAAATATCGTTTTTTTAAATACGGTTACCAAACAGTTGTCTCATATTCTAGGAGCGGTTTAACAAATGTTGTGTAGGCGCGAACTAATATGTCCTTATTTTTTTGTAAAAAATACTCTGAAAATTAGCGACAACCTGGCTAAAGCTTTTTTAGCAAGGTCGTTGCAATATAAAGTGGATTTTAAATTGTTACAAAGAATAACTCCTAAATTTTTGAATTGATTTATATTTTCAAAAGGTATTCTCAACTGCCCCACTTTTGAGACCAATTAGCGAAACTTTTAAGGATATTAAAAATGATTCATTTGTTTCATGTTTTTTTCTAAAACTTTAAAGTTTTGTATTATCTGGATAATATTCTTACAGTTGTGCCACTTTTTAAACAGTTCGTCATATCAATTATACCGTAAAAAAGCAACAGTCAAATCACGCTCCCCTGGGGTACGCCTGAAATTGCAGATATATAACTAGAAATTTTAGTTTCAAATGCTATATAATTTCAAATCGATTGCGTTTTTATTGATTTTCAGCAAGCTTTTGATAGCGTTTCGCATGAAAAACTTTTAATTAAGCTTACTTATGGAATTGATCACGAATTGCTAGCATGGTTTCTAAACTACTTGTCAAGTAGAAAGCAGTGCGTTTGATCAGAATACATTTGAAAATCAAATCAGAATACATTTGAGGAATATCGACTTGCACAATTTTTAGATATTTTTTGAAAAAACTCATACCCCGCCCCCGACTTTGTTTTTTTGATCACATCTAAAAATATTATATGTTTTATTAGAAACTGCAGCGTCTGTTGTTGAGTTATTTAGCCACGACTCGGTTACGAAAAGTAGGTCATATGTTTCTTGAGATAAGGCAAAAAGTAACTGTAGAATTTTGTTTTAAAAACTACGGGCATTTAACAGTTTGCAAAAAAAGCCAGTACCCTCTTTATCCTAGCAGGAAATTTTGGGTTTTTTTTAATTGCATTAGACTGGGTAATATAATAATTGTCGGGGAAAAAGCCTACATATTATACAAAAAATTTTTTTGCGGCTGCTTAGATATTTTTGGTTTTGTTTTCTTCATAAAGCTCTGAAAGACGTTGCCTCTCTTTTTTGGTAAAGCTAGGGCGAACCTGGACGTGGGAATTCTTAAAAGTAAGACCTACTTTTTAACTAAAAGTAGGAGTAAAAACATAATAAAAGTAATTTTGAAACGAAGAAAAACACCGGTTTTTGGAGCTCCAGAGCCCTCGTTCTAAAGTTTTTTTGCTAATTTTATGTATAAATTATCATTTTTATAAGTTTTTTTGTCAAAATAAATGGTTTTAGCGTGTTAGCGGCTTAAAAATTTTTTTTCTGCCATTCACTTTATAACAAACCATAGGAAATCTACCCATTGAAATTACTTAAATTTTACTTAAATTAATTTAAGTATTTGGAGTGGAAAATCCGAGTAGGAGTAAAAGTAAAAGAAATAAAAATTTAAAAGTCGAGTAAGAGTAAAAGCAAAAGTAATTGAAATTTCAAAAGTCGAGTAAAAGTAAAAGTAATCCGAAATCCGTTACTTTTAAGGCTGGTTCATATCACAAACATGCACACCGCCCCCAAACAACCCCCCCAAACCACCCCCACCCCCCCCCCACCCCCCCCCCCCAACCCACAACAAAAAAACCACCCAAAAAAAAAAAAAAAAAAAACAAACAACACAAACAACCCCCCAACCCCCCAACCACAAAAAAAAAAAAAACAAAAAAAAAACAACCAAAAAAAAAAAAACCAAACAAAAAACAACCAAAACCCAAAACACACCAAAACACACCCCCCACACCCCCCCCCCCCCCCCAAACCACCCCCCCACCCAAAAAACCCCCCAACCCCCCTATGATCACAAAACGTCCTTTGGACATAGTCCAAAAAACAAAAGTCCTTTGGACTTCGTCCAAAGGACAAATACAGCGTCAAAACGTCCTTTGGACTTTGTCCTTTGGATTTTGTCCAAAGGACAACGTGTTTATACTTTTTGTCCTTTGGACTTTTTCCTTCGGATTTTTTTTGGACTTTGTCCAAAGGACAAATTTTAAGTAGCGTTCATACTTTGTTCAAAGGAAAAAGTCCAAAGGACGTTTTGGCTTTTCTAAAATTGTCCTTTGGACAAAATCCAAAGGACGTTTTGTCATAAGTATGAACCAGCCTTTATTGTAAAAGTAAAAGTAACTTTTTATAACACTAAGTTTAAACTATCTATAGGGTTCGTGAGGGTCTGCTGTGTGTGCGTGCGTGCGTGTTAGCACGCGCGTGTGTATATATACGGTGTGTGTGTTTGTGTGTTAGTCTTTGTGTGTGTTTCTGTGTGCGTTTGCGGCCCTCAAAGCTTAGGCATATGCAAAATAAATATAAAAAATCGTGTTTTGTTGTTTAAAACTCGATGCATGATAAATATTCTAAAAATTTTAAAAAGTGGCTTTTTTTTAATTGCGAAAACATTACTAAGTTTTAGTAAAGCTTTCAATTATACGTGTTTCTCACAGTTGCTTGATTATCACGGGCGTCTAATTGATTGTCATTCTTTGTTGTATTCTCCTAAGTGCAAAGAAAATACTTAACGAAACCAATTCGCACTTCTTTTATTTAACTTATTAAAACAAGTTTATTTTCTAAACAAAATAAACGACTTTCCTATATCTTACTTTGAATTATTGTAAACAGACTAAACACAAATATCAGTTGTGTTTTTATGAGCCAAACGATTTAGGGTCGATGGAGCCTTGGGAACTTGGAGCTGGAACTTGGAGCCAAAAATAGGAACTTGGAACTGTAAGTGGGAAATTTGGAGCCTAAAAATGGGAACTTGAAGCCTAAAATAAACATCGCTAAAACGTTAGCGAAGCCTAAATCTAACCCAAAACCAATTTTTTTAAGAGGCTCTAAGTTCCCATTGCTCGTGGCTCCAACTTCCCAAAATTTTCGATGGGTCCAAGTTCCCTGCTTAAGTCTCTAAAAAAGACCCCGTACCAGCCATACTTATTTAGGTCCCTAAAACAAATTTTGAGAAATAATTAATTTTGATTTTTAATAATCAGAAAGGAAAATTTTTTAAAAAACAAAAATCTGCTTGCTCATAAATTTCAAGCTGTTACTATACTTTAGTTTTAGTTAATGTTTAAAAACTATTAAACGATCACCTACGAATGTTTAATATTTGAATCAAATAACATTATACTTTTTTCATCATTTTATTGTCTATTTGTTGGTAAGGGCTAAAATCATATCCAACTCCTTTGCCGCGTTTTTTTATTTTTGCAAAAGCAAGTGGAAAATTTGTTTTAAAACTCTCTGAAATTCCCATTTTAATAGGTTTTCTCACCTGTTTATGCCAATGCTTTGAATTTTTTTACCACCTTTTTTCCGAACCTCTTTGAATTTTTCGGTTTTTATTGGCGGGTGATATCACAAAAAGGCCGACAAGAGAGTTTTTAATTGTGTATATTTTAAATTACATATGGGTGATAGATTGTTTTTAGGTTTTATTTTAAGTAATATTTGGTTGAGTGATGTTTTAGTCGCTATATAAAATACAAACTATCCGTCTTTGTCATTTATGATTAAGATGAAAACGTGCTATTAAACAGGTAAAAACCTAAATATTATGTAGGTCTTATATTTAAATTAAAATTTAATTTTAAAAATTTCACATGTTTTCCACAGATGTTTACATTGGGTCTTCCTATGTGGACCCGTGTATACCACACAATAAAAGTTCTACACTATTAAAAAATACGTAGTAAGAGTTATTTAATAAAATAATTTTTTTAAAAAGTTGTTAAAAATATTTTTTAAACGTAAAATAAGCTGTTACATGCTAAATTTTTTTTCATTTTTTGATTTGGCAAACTAAAGCTGAATAACAAGACACCAGTATAACTAAATAAATATTAAAAAAAACTTTTTAACCCTTTTTGCACTTTGTTTGAAAAAGGCTTCGAAACAAAAATTATTTCCTTGACGAAAACGTTTAAAAAGCCTTGACAGTATAAAAAGCAAACTATAATAAGATTTAACATTTTCGTTTCGAGAGTTCTCTATAAGGGGTGTTCTTTACTTTAACCGCATAAGTACAAGGAGCGCCAAAGCGGTTAAGGAAAGAACACCCTTATAGAGAACTCCCGAAACGAAAATGTTAAATCTTATTATAGTTTGCTTTTTTATATTGTCAAGGCTTTTTAAACGTTTTCGTCAAGGAAACAATTTTTGTTTCAAAGCCTTTTTCAAACAAAGTACAAAAAGGGTTAAAAAGTTTTTTTTTATATTTATTCAGTTATACTGGTCTTGTTATTTAGCTTTAGTTTGCCAAATCCATTCATTTTCTCTTTAACTTTTACAGTCTAATCATTCAAATCCAAAAATTAAAACGAACTCCACTAAAATTTATTAAAAAACTACTGTATTTTATAAAAATTTAGCATCTCAGCACTATACAGTCGAGGCTTTTTTAAGAAAAATACATAAAACTATTAATTTGAAACTATGTAATTTTACCTTAAATTTTAGAATCTTTCGTATTAAGCCTATTTGGTGTAAGGTTAATTTTAAATTAACGAAAAAATTTTAACACTATACAATGTAAGTTAAGAAAAAACAACTATAAAGTTACAATGAAAAAAGCAGGTTTTAGTTTTTCTGAACTGTATTAAAAAATATTTAAACATTTTTTAGTGTTTTGTTAATAATTTGGTATGTATGGGTTTTTTTCTGATTATGGTTGGACATTTTTCTGTTAATATGTTTAATAAAGCTTGCAAATCGACCACAAACAAGACTTAGGTTCTATAAATTTTAAAATTAGATTTATTTAACCTGATTTTTTTGCCGTTTAATTGAATTATTAGACCAATGAAGCTTAAATATATTATCCTTGCTAAGCAAATGCTTGTTTTAGTGCTATGTTCAATAACCTGTATAATTTAGTTTTTAAGTCTTTTTGGTGACGTGCAAATTTGGTATAGAAGTTGTGCTAAATTCTTATGAAAGCATGCAAATTTCCGATGAAATTGCAAAAAATACGTTTGCAAAATTAGATTATTTCGGATAGTGTGTTTAAATTATCAGTGGATAACCAACCTTTTTACTTAAGCCTAATCTTAAAATCAATATCTTTAATATAGTGTGTTCTTGTAGTGTGTCCAAATTTTAAAATATTGCAATACATTATTTTTTCCTAAACCTAAGCGAAACCTTAAAATCCAGCTAAAACGTAAAAAAACCTCAAACAAGCCAAAAAATTTCTCTTAAATAATCTAAAAGATTTATTGCTCAAAAGAAGATACACGACACCTAATTTCAACAAAAACCACTTTGCGTAATTTAGGGTCGATGGAGCCGAAGGAAATTCGAGCTAAAACTTGGAACCAAAAATAGGGAACTTGGAGCCGTAAGTTGTGAACGGAGCCGAAAATATAAATCGCTAAAACGTTTACTTAAGCCTAAGCGAAACCTAAATTTGAGCCCAAAACAACTTTTTTCTTAAAAGCTCCAAGGTTCCCAAAGGTTTTCGATGGCTCCAGTTTCTTTTGCTTGTAGCTCTTAAGACCCATTACCCTCTACACAAAGTCAAAGCCAAGACACTTCATTTGTAAGCGGATATTATAATTTTTTATAGGATTGTTTTAAACAGTATAATTTTCATAACATTAGGAAACTCCACCTCACGCTTAAAATGTGTGGAAATTTTGGTGTGTATTTTTATCTACGTAGATGTTAAGATACGTATTGTAAATAAAATAAAATTTTAAATCTAGATAATTGTGAAGAAATGTTAAATTTAATATAACAACTTTTTTTAGAAAACTATTTTTTCATGAAGTGGGTAAGCAGATAAAATAGTTTGTATAACTTTCAAAATTCAGCCTTTATTGTTTTTTGCGAATAAAACAGAAACAAGTTACCCAAATATAAGTTGGTAGGACCAAAAACAATTATTTAATTTTAAAAATTAAAAAAATATCGGTTTCTAGTTAGAAAGGAAATAATAGTTGATTAAAACACACCACTGAACAAATTAAAAATACCTTCCACTTTTACCAATTCCATAGAATACCGGTCTTTTAAAAGAAACATATTAATACATAGCTGTTAGTTAAGTATTGTTAATACGGATCAAAAAAGAGCAATTCTACATTATATTATAATGTCAATAAACACCAAAACTCGAAAAACTTCCCAACTTTGTATATTTTGTGTTTTTAGATGCGTATTAACAATACTTAACTAACAGCTATGTATTAATATGTTTCTTTTAAAAGACAGGTATTCTATGGAATTGGTAAAAGTGGAAGGTATTTTTAATTTGTTCAGTGGTGTGTTTTAATCAACTATTATTTCCTTTCTAACTAGAAACCGATATTTTTTTAATTTTTAAAATTAAATAATTGTTTTTGGTCCTACCAACTTATATTTGGGTAACTTGTTTCTGTTTTATTCGCAAAAAACAATAAAGGCTGAATTTTAAAAGTTATACAAACTATTTTATCTGCTTACCCACTTCATGAAAAAATAGTTTTCTAAAAAAAGTTGTTATATTCAATTTAACATTTCTTCACAATTATCTAGATTTAAAATTTTATTTTATTTACAATACGTATCTTAACATCTACGTAGATAAAAATACACACCAAAATTTCCACACATTTTAAGCGTGAGGTGGAGTTTCCTCAACGTTACTAAAATTATACTGTTTAAAACAATCCTATAAAAAATTATAATATCCGCTTACAAATGAAGTGTCTTGGCTTTGACTTTGTGTAGAGGGTAATGGGTCTTAAGAGCTACAAGCAAAAGAAACTGGAGCCATCGAAAACCTTTGGGAACTTGGAGCTTTTAAGAAAAAAGTTGTTTTGGGCTCAAATTTAGGTTTCGCTTAGGCTTAGGTAAACGTTTTAGCGATTTATATTTTCGGCTCCGTTCACAACTTACGGCTCCAAGTTCCCTATTTTTGGTTCCAAGTTTTAGCTCGAATTTCCTTCGGCTCCATCGACCCTAAATTACGCAAAGTGGTTTTTGTTGAAATTAGGTGTCGTGTATCTTCTTTTGAGCAATAAATCTTTTAGATTATTTAAGAGAAATTTTTTGGCTTGTTTGAGGTTTTTTTACGTTTTAGCTGGATTTTAAGGTTTCGCTTAGGTTTAGGAAAAAATAATGTATTGCAATATTTTAAAATTTGGACACACTACAAGAACACACTATATTAAAGATATTGATTTTAAGATTAGGCTTAAGTAAAAAGGTTGGTTATCCACTGATAATTTAAACACACTATCCGAAATAATCTAATTTTGCAAACGTATTTTTTGCAATTTCATCGGAAATTTGCATGCTTTCATAAGAATTTAGCACAACTTCTATACCAAATTTGCACGTCACCAAAAAGACTTAAAAACTAAATTATACAGGTTATTGAACATAGCACTAAAACAAGCATTTGCTTAGCAAGGATAATATATTTAAGCTTCATTGGTCTAATAATTCAATTAAACGGCAAAAAAATCAGGTTAAATAAATCTAATTTTAAAATTTATAGAACCTAAGTCTTGTTTGTGGTCGATTTGCAAGCTTTATTAAACATATTAACAGAAAAATGTCCAACCATAATCAGAAAAAAACCCATACATACCAAATTATTAACAAAACACTAAAAAATGTTTAAATATTTTTTAATACAGTTCAGAAAAACTAAAACCTGCTTTTTTCATTGTAACTTTATAGTTGTTTTTTCTTAACTTACATTGTATAGTGTTAAATTTTTTCGTTAATTTAAAATTAACCTTACACCAAATAGGCTTAATACGAAAGATTCTAAAATTTAAGGTAAAATTACATAGTTTCAAATTAATAGTTTTATGTATTTTTCTTAAAAAGTCGTCTATAATTACGAGATGCTAAATTTTTATAAAATACAGTAGTTTTTTAATAAATTTTAGTGGAGTTCGTTTTAATTTTTGGATTTGATGATTAGACTGTAAAAGTTAAAGAGAAAATGAATGGATTCGGCAAACTAAATTTTTTATATATAAAAAAAAAAAAAAATTCAAATATAAAAAAAGTTTAACCCTTTTTGTACTTTGTTTGAAAAAGGCTTTGAAACAAAATTGTCTCCCTTGATGTTTAAAAAGCCTTGACAATATAAAACAAACTATATAGAGCTTTAACATTTTCCTTTCGGGAGTCTCTATAAGGGTGTTCTTCCTTAAACCGCTTTGGCGCTCCTTGTACTTATGCGGTTAAAGTAAAGAACACCCCTTATGAGAGAAGTCTCGAAACGAAAATGTTAATATTTTATTATAGTTTGCTTTTTATACTGTCAAGGCTTTTTAAACGTTTTCGTCAAGGAAACAATTTTTGTTTCGAAGTCTTTTTCAAACAAAGTACAAAAAGGGTTAAAAAGTTTTTTTTTTTAATATTTATTCAGTTATACTGGTGTCTTGTTATTCAGCTTTAGTTTGCCAAATCAAAAAATGAAAAAAAATTTAGCATGTAACAGCTTATTTTACGTTTAAAAAAATATTTTTAACAACTTTTTAAAAAATTTATTTTATTAAATAACTCTTACTACGTATTTTTTAATAGTGTAGAACTTTTATTGTGTGGTATACACAGGGTAGCCCATAGAGAAGACCCAATGTAAACATTCTGTGGAAAAACATTGTGAAATTTTTAAAAATAAATTTTAATTTAAATACTAAGACCTACATAATATTTAGGTTTTTACCTGTTTAATAGCACGTTTTCATTATTTAATCATAAATGACAAAGACGGATAGTTTGTATTTTATATAGCGACTAAAACATCACTCAACCAAATATTACTTAAAATAAAACCTAAAAACAATTGTATTTATCACCCATATGTAATTTAAAATATACACAATTAAAAACTCTCTTGTCGGCCTTTTTGTGATATCACCCGCCAATAAAAACCGAAAAATTCAAAGAGGTTCGGAAAAAAGGTGGTAAAAAAATTCAAAGCATTGGCATAAACAGGTGAGAAAACCTATTAAAATGGGAATTTCAGAGAGTTTTAAAACAAATTTTCCACTTGCTTTTGCAAAAATAAAAAAACGCGGCAAAGGAGTTGGATATGATTTTAGCCCTTACCAACAAATAGACAATAAAATGATGAAAAAAGTATAATGTTATTTGATTCAAATATTAAACATTCGTAGGTGATCGTTTAATAGTTTTTAAACATTAACTAAAACTAAAGTATAGTAACAGCTTGAAATTTATGAGCAAGCAGATTTTTGTTTTTTAAAAAATTTTCCCTTTCTGATTATTAACTAAAATCAAAATTAATTATTTCTCAAAATTATTTTTAGGGACCTAAATAAGTATGGCTGGTACGGGGTCCTTTTTAGAGACTTAAGCAGGGAACTTGGACCCATCGGGAAATTTTCGGGAAGTTGGAGCCACGAGCAATGGGAACTTTGAGCCTCTTAAAAAAATTGGTTTTGGGTTAGATTTAGGCTTCGCTAACGTTTTAGCGATGTTTACTTTAGGCTTCAAGTTCCCATTTTTAGGCTCCAAATTTCCCACTTACAGTTCCAAGTTCCTATTTTTGGCTCGAGTTCCAGCTACAAGTTCCCAAGGCTCCATCGACCCTAAATCGTTTGGCTCACAAAAACACAACTGATATTTGTGTTTAGTCTGTTTACAATAATTCAAAGTAAGATATAGGAAAGTCGTTTATTTTGTTTAGAAAATAAACTTGTTTTAATAAGTTAAATAAAAGAAATGCGAATTGGTTTCGTTAAGTATTTTCTTTGCACTTAGGAGAAATACAACAAAGAGAGAGAATGACAATCAATTAGACGCCCGTGATAATCAAGCAACTGTGAGAAACACGTATAATTGAAAGCTTTACTAAAACTTAGTAATGTTTTCGCACTTAAAAAAAAGCCACTTTGTAAATTTTTTAGAATATTTATCATGCAGCGAGTTTTAAACAACAAAACAGGATTTTTTATATTTACTTTGCATATGCCTAAGCTTTGAGGGCCGCAAACGCACACAGAAACACACACAAAGACTAACACACAAACACACACACCGTATATATACACACGCGCGTGCTAACACGCACGCACGCACACACAGCAGACCCTCACGAACCCTATAGATAGTTTAAACTTAGTGTTATAAAAAGTTACTTTTACTTTTACAATAAAGGCTGGTTCATACTTATGACAAAACGTCCTTTGGACAAAGACTTTGTTGGACTTTGTCCAAAGGACAATTTTAGAAAAGCCAAAACGTCCTTTATACTTTTTCCTTTGAACAAAGTATGAACGCTACTTGAAATTTGTCCTTTGGACAAAGTCCAAAAAAATCCGAAGGAAAAAGTCCAAAGGACAAAAAGTATGAACACGTTGTCCTTTGGACAAAATCCAAAAAACAAAGTCCAAAGGACGTTTTGACGCTGTATTTGTCCTTTGGACGAAGTCCAAAGGACTTTTGTTTTTTGGACTTTGTCCAAAGGACGTTTTGTGATAAATATGAACCAGCCTTAAAAGTAACGGATTTTGGATTACTTTTACTTTTACTCGACTTTTGAAATTTCAATTACTTTTGCTTTTACTCTTACTCGACTTTTAAATTTTTATTTCTTTTACTTTTACTCCTACTCGGATTTTCCACTGCAAACACTTAAATTAATTTAAGTAAAATTTAAGTAATTTCAATGGGCAGATTCCCTATGGTTTGTTATAAAGTGAATGGCAGAAAAAAAATTTTTAAGCCGCTAACACGCTAAAACCATTTATTTTGACAAAAAAACTTATCAAAATGATAATTTATACATAAATTCAGCAAAAAAACTTTAAAACGATGCTCTGAAGTTGAAAAACCGGTGCTTTTTCTTCGTTTCAAAATTACTTTTTATGTTTTCCTACTTTTAAGTTAAAAAGTAGGTGTTACTTTTAAGAATTCCACGTCCCAGGTTCGCCTCACTTTACCAAAAGAAGGCAACGTCTTTCAGAAGTTTATGAAGAAAACAAAACCAAAATATATCTAAGCAGCCGCAAAAAAATTTTTTGTTGAATATGTAGGCTTTTTCCCCGACAATTATTAAGTTACCCAGTCTAATGCAATTAAAAAAACCAAAATTTCCTGCTAGGATAAGGAGGGTACAGGCCTTTTTTGCAAACTGTTAAATATCCGTAGTTTGAAAAACAAAATTCCACAGTTACTTGTTGCCTTATATCAAGAAACATATGACCTACTTTTCGTGGCTAAATAATGCAATAACAGACGCTGCAGTTTCTAATAAAACATATAATATTTTTAGATGCGATCGAAAAAACAAAGTCGGGGGTGGGGTATGCGTCTTTTCAAAAAAATATCTAAAAATTGTGCAAGTCGATATTCCTCAAATGTATTCTGATTTGATTCTCAAATGTATTCTGATCAAACGCACTGCTTTCTACTTGACAAGTAGTTTAGAAACCATGCTAGCAATTCGTGATCAATTCCATAAGTAAGCTTAATTAAAAGTTTTTCATGCGAAACGCTATCAAAAGCTTGCTGATAATCAATAAAAACCCAATCGATTTGAAATTATATAGCATTTGAAAATAAAATTTCTAGTTATATATCTGCAACTTAGGCGTACCCCTGGGGAGCGTGATTTGACTGTTGCTTTTTTACTGTATAATTGATATGACGAACTGTTTAGAAAGTGGCACAACTGTAAGAATATTATCCAGATAATACAAAACTTTATAGTTTTAGAAAAAAACATGAAACAAATGAATCATTTTTAATATCCTTAAAAGTTTCGCTAATTGGTCTCAAAAGTGGGGCAGTTGAGAATACCTTTTGAAAATATAAATCAATTCAAAAATTTAGGAGTTATTCTTTGTAACAATTTAAAATCCACTTTATATTGCAACGACATTGCTAAAAAAGCTTTAGCCAGGCTGTCGCTAATTTTCAGAGTATTTTTTATAAAAAAATAAGGACATATTAGTTCGCGCCTACACAACATTTGTTAAACCGCTCCTAGAATATGAGACAACTGTTTGGTCACCGTATTTAAAAAAAAGATATTTCTAAAATCGAACAAGTCCAAAGGTATTTTACCTGCAAACTATATTCCAAGTGTCTGGAAGCTAAACCCTGCTATAACCAACGCTTAAAAAGTCTCGGCTTAGAAAGTTTAGAGGTGCGTAGAATTCGAAATGACTTGGTTCAATGTTTTAAAATCATAAACGAGCTTGTAGATGTAAACAAAACAGATTTTTTTACGTTTTCCCCTAATTTACATACCAGGGGTCATGAAAAAAAGCTTATTATTCCAACATCCAAAATTGACGTTCGCAAATGCGTGTGTCCTGTTTGGAATTAATTAGGTAATAATGCAGTAATGTATCCTAATTTAAAAATCTTTAAAAGTGAATTAAAATGACTTTCTAAAAAAATTTACCAAATGCTACTAGCATGATTTTTTTTCTCATTGTTATAAAAATAAATAGTATAATTGTTCTAAACCTGTTAATCCAAATAAAAAATTTATTATTTAATACCTGTTTTTTGACAATATAATGTAACATATGCATGCTGCTGTTTTATTGTATTTTTTTTCATTTTATAATTCGTGCATCAGTGTATAATCTTACTACTGTATTTATACCACACGAATAAAATTTATTACTTATTACTTATTATTACTAAAATTTTGAACATTACTTTTACTTTACTTAAATTAAAAAATCACTAATTACTTTTACTCTTACTTTACTTAAATTAAAATTTTTAAAATTACTTTTACATTTACTTTTACTTAAAATAATCCAAAATCAATACTTTTTACAACACTAGTTTAAACATGACAAAAAAAATTTATGACGACCGTTTGGCTGACACGGGCTACTTGTTTATAAAAATACAAGCGCTCGTGAGAATTATATCAGAAATAATCATTGGACAAGGGTTCAATAATACTCAGTGAAAATTAGATTTAAAAATAAAAAAAGCGTATTTTAACTTAACCAATTTTGGTTTAAAAATCATAATAAACTTTGAATGAAATCATCAAAAAATTGTGACATTTCTTTTTTTGTCCGTCTCACAATATACTTTATAATTCTAAAATATTATAACTTACCAGGATGGTATATAAATGAAGTACTTCTTTCAGTTTGCGTAAAGATAAAAATCTAAATCCAATAATTGAAGGACATTGAATAAAAAATAACAATTATGATGAGAAAGGAGCGCCAAGGGGCGATTTAGCTCCGCTACGCAAGCCAAATATTATTAGGAAACGTAAATTTGGAAATTCTTGTATCGTATTATTATTATTATTATTATTATTATTATTATTATTATTATTATTATTATTATTATTATTATTATTATTATTATTATTATTATTATTATTATTATTATTATTATTATTATTATTATTATTATTATTATTATTATTATTATTATTATTATTATTATAATATTTTTATTATTATTATTATTATTATTATTATTATTATTATTATTATTATTAATATTAATATTAATATTAATAATAATAATATTATTATTATTATTATTATTATTATTATTATTATTATTATTATTATTATTATTATTACTATTATTATTATTAATAGTAGTAGTAGTAGTAGTAGATAAATTCTGTCAGGGTGAAAATAGATGAGTGGTAAAGTAAACAGTCATATTTTGAGAAAATATCACGTGCAGAGAAAGACATGACGCAACTACATAAATAATAATTGGTTACATAACCGCTGAAAACTTTTTTTAATTTTTCTCGCTCGCGGGTTTATTGTTTATTTTTTCCTGGCGGAGAGCGGTTATGCCCTTAATTTCAGCCTGGAAGACTTTAGCTTTAGTAGTAGTATTATTGAAAATATATAATATACCAAAAAATATGCAACTCCTATATAAAAAAGTACGGAAAAGTAGGCTATTATAATGAGCCTCTCCATTAAAATGACACTCTCCACTATAATGGCATAGTAGCCATTTTAATTCGGCGAGTTAAAATGGAGAAGAAGCTATTAAAATCGCCATTTATTGAATTAATTTCATTTCATATATTATACTCACAAGTGTAATACTGTCCGGGACGCGCGAGTTTCTGCATGTCGGAGTGGTTTCCTTAGTTTTTTAAAAAAAAAAATTTTTGTGGGTATTTTCACATAACCTAGGGGTCAAACATAAACTTTTGTTTTTATTAAACTAACACGGGAAAACTCGTGCGGCGCCGACAGTATTACACTTGTGAGTATATATGAAGTGAAATTAAATCAATAACTGGCTATTATAATAGCTTCCTCTCCATTTTAACTCGCCGAATTAAAATGGCTACTATGCCATTATAGTGGAGAGTGTCATTTAAAGGGAGAGGCTCATTATATTGGCCTACTTTTTTGTACTTTTTTATATAGGAATTGCACATTTTTCGGTATATTATATATTTTTGGTATTATCATTATTTAAAATATGGACTAAAAATTATTTCTTATAAAAGAAATTTATAATCTTTAGGCATATACATATATATAAATTTTAAGCTTCATCGAAAAATATTTGTCCTAATTAAATGCTATTAAATATTATGTTCATACCCTACAAATTTAAATTCCAGAATTTTTTTGAACAGATACATCCCTCTTTACAAAAGTAAGTCAGAAAAATTTAATAAATTTTTATGTTAATCTTAGTCCTGAGTCTCAAAACTAAAAAAGGCAATACAGAAAAAATTTCTAACTTAGGTAGGGTATGCATTTTTCAAATGCCGTTCAGAAAAATAAAATAAAATTTTGGCTCTTAGAAATGGTCATAACTTCTGTAATAATGATGCATTTTAAAAAAACAAACCATGATTTTATTTGCTTTTTAACGAAAAAAAAAAAATTATGGTTTCAGAATATTACTTTTTGGGTTTTTTTATAACTTTATTAATTTTTAGATAAAAAACAAGAAAATATAAAAAGCTAAGAGCATCATTGCATTTCTCATTTAAATACAAATAAAATGATTGTGTGGATTTTAAAACTGCATCAAATATTGTACCAGTTATGACTGTTTTTAAAAACCAAAGATTAATTGCAAAGTGTTTTTGCAGCGATTGTTGTTATTCAAGGAAAAAAAATCTATGTTAGATTTTTTTAATTTTTTTAAAATTAATTTTCTGGCGTGCACTTGAAAAACTTTAAACCTTTAAGTTTTTAAGTTTGCCTTTTATCTCTTTTTAGTTTTTATTTTTAGATTTACAACTAAAATTAACAAAGAAATTTATTGATTTTTAATTTTTTTGTGGGTGCAGGCAGTTTTGTAAAGAATATGTGTATATAAAACCTGCATTTTTTAAAATAGTTTTTTAGCTTTATTTTTTCCGTTGTCAATTTTGACCACGTACATTGTATCACCTTGAAAACACTGGCTTTATCAGTAATTGTTCTTTGTTTTCATTTAATTATTTATTTGTTTTCATTTTTAGTCCAGTTTTACCCAATTGAAAATTTACCAAATCATCACTGCAAATAGTAATAGCTTGCTATTTATTACTACCTCCATTGAATCTAAAAATAATTTTTTAGACTTTTCCATGCTGGCACAAATTTTTCAATCTTAAGTTAGATATATAATATCTTCAATTTAGCTTAAATTAAAAAAAGCAAAAAAAAATCTTTTGTGTTTATACATAATGCTGTAAAAGTAGTAAACTAAAAAAGAACTCCATCAAAGTGAACCTAACGAGGTGGTCAAGTAACACTCGCTGTTTGAGAAAATATCTTATGTAGGAAGGGAAACATGTGACACAACTGAATAACAATTGGTTACATTACCACTAACTTTTTTTGCTGACTTGTGCGTTCGCATTTCATTTCTGCTAAACGCTGATCGGTTACGCTCATTATTTTACCCTTGAAAAATTTATTCTTTATTTTATTAGTCTCAATTTTATTAAATAAACGTAAAAATACATAACAAAAAATGTATCACTGTGTATTAAATTTCTTCCCTATCCGCGCATCACTTTGGCAGGAATTGAATACCCCGGCCCCTGGCTAATTAATTAACCCCCAGGGCGGGTCCACTAAACGCGTGCTGACTAGGTGCTACCTTAGCACGTTGTTTAAAACTCTTGTTAATGTTTTAATTTCTGGGTTTTTTCTTGAGAAATCTTATGGGACTCTTTTTTTAGATAGGATAAATTAATATTTAAAGAGTTTTATGCATATTTGTTTAAATTAAAATTTAATAAAGCCTTAAACCGTAGTTAGGAGTTTTGCTAACCCGTAACTAAGGGTTATTGCTTTAATAGTTTGTATATACAAAAAATATGTATAAAATTAATAAAATATCAGTTTGTGCCATGTAAACAAAAGTTCTGTTAGATTTTTCGAGAAAAAACCCAGAAATTAAAACATTAACAAGAGTTTTAAACAACGTGCTAAGATAGCACCTAGTCAGCACGCGTTTAGTGGACCCGCCCCTGGCGGTTAAAATTTCTGTCAAAGCGATGCACAGATAGGGAAGAAATTTGATACAGAGTGCTACATTCTTTGTTGTGTATTCTTGATAAAACACAAAAAAAAGTTGATTTAGTTATGTTTACACGGAAAAAATTGATATCACTCAGACTAAATTAAAAAAAAACTGCAACCAAAAACATTTTTGCAACATTCTTTAAAAATCACTAAATTCTTTTTTTTTTGTAAATTTTATTTCTTGTTGGTACATAACAAGCAAAAACTACTTGTTTAAATATAACTTATTATTTAATAAAATTAAAAAATGTAATAATTAAAAAGTAGGAAAATTTTAAGCATTTTTTCATTGTAATTTCCATCCGAAAATAATTAGGGGTGAATCGCATATTTTTCATTTTTTTTTATCAAAATCTTTTTTCTGACAACTATATTATTATAAAACGGCATTTATTCAAAGATGTCAAGTGTTAAAAATAAAATTATTTACCGTTAACTGGGATAAAGTTTGCCGCCATGTAAGACCAAACTTAAATATAAAAACTGCAATGCAATATGGGCCAAGAATTTTAAATTGATTCATAATTTTGTTATAATGTCTTTTAAAATCTTGTTTTACTGGAAGTTCGAGAATTATCCCGGCTTACGGTAATAAGAATATATTTTATAAAATTGTTTTTAAACAAATTATTCGTCTAGTTTGGAAAAATGAAGAATAATTAAATGCTGTACTATTTCAAGAAATTGATTTTGAAATTGAGACGGCATTCTTATTGACGGTGACTCTAACAAGCTCAGCATTCTAAATTTAAGGCCGAACTAAAAAAAATATTACGTCATAATTTTTTATTACTGACACAATTGAGCAGACGCCTTTTTGAATTCTAATATAAAAGTTGATCAGGTATTATGGGGCTGTATATTAAAATGAAAAAAAAAATATTAAACTAGACTTTTTGAAGGAGCGCAATTTTTAAGGACGCCAATCAATTTTAAAGGATGGGAACCCTAAATCAAATTTGTTAATACAAGATGGATTTTAATAAAACCTCGCAGAAAAAAACTCCAGGTTGCCAAAAACTAAGGTTTTAGATTCCATTCAATTTCGAGTATTTTAGTAGTGAATTAATATGACTATATTTCGAAAAAAAGAAGTTGACCACGATGGGTTTTGCTTAAATTTTGGTTTAATCCAATCTATAAACCAATATTTAAACTAAACGAGTTAAATAACTATTTCAATCTTTCTAATATTGTAAACAAAGTTCTGTAGCATTTTCATTTTCAAACGCGAGAAACAAGGAACGCTGGGTTTTAAAATTGTGTTGCTCGGAGAAAATAGTTCAATTCATTTGTTACTGCGTGAAATTGAGCCAAATTTCAAATTGAAGCTTTTTACAACTTGCTTCATTTCTGCAATATATTATCAAAATTCGTCAGTTTTTATGCAAAATGCTGTCTTAGCGTGATTAAGTTTACTCTTGTCCTTTATTTTGTTTTTAAGTATGAATATTACTGCACAAAATTTTTTATATTGGGATCATTAAAATTAATAGAAATTTATTTCTTATGTTTTAAAATATCAGGGAAGAGCGCGGAGCGCTCTTTCCCTTATATTAAATGGGTTAAGTCACTGCGCGGTTAACCGTTGTTGATGGCGTCATCGAAATCAACAAAACCTTTAATAGTTTTTTAGCCAATTAAAAATCTAAACATTTTACATAACTAAAATATTACCCATATTTTTCTGATATTAAAAACCTAAAAACTTTTGCTAAACATACCTGAATTTCATACTAATAAGCTTAATTTGCTTAACTTTTTTTCATTTTAATATACAGCCCCATAATACCTGATCAACTTTTATATTAGAATTCAAAAAGGCGTCTGCTCAATTGTGTCAGTAATAAAAAATTATGACGTAATATTTTTTAGTTCGGCCTTAAATTTAGAATGCTGAGCTTGTTAGAGTCACCGTCAATAAGAACTGCCGTCTCAATTCTCAAAATCAATTTCTTGAAATAGTACAGCGTTTTAAATTATTACTTCATTTTTCCAAACTAGACGAATAATTTGTTTAAAAACAATTTTATAAAATATATTCTTATTACCGTAAGCCGGGATAATTCTCGAACTTCCAGTAAAACAAGATTTTAAAAGACATTATAACAAAATTATGAATCAATTTAAAATTCTTGGCCCATATTGCATTGCAGTTTTTATATTTAAGTTTGGTCTTACATGGCGGCAAACTTTATCCCAGTTAACGGTAAATAATTGTATTTTTTAACACTTGACATCTTTGAATAAATGCCTTTTTATAATAATATAGTTGTCAGAAAAAAGATTATAATAAAAAATGAAATATTGCGATTCACCCGAATTATTTTCGGATGGAAATTACAATGAAAAAATGCTTAAAATTTTCCTACTCGATGATAGTTTACCTGATTTCCCTCTTATAAGGAAGGAAGAGGGAGAGGCAAGATCAAAAAAAAAAAATTAAGTTGGAAAAAATCAAAAAATAAAGTGTTATTTCATTTTCAGGCTTCTCAGGAACAGTTCATCTGCACAGTACCTGCTGGCTCTTTCAATTGCTGATATATTATTTTTGCTAACTGTTTCCACGCACTTTATCCCATACACATGGTGGGAGTTCCTAGTGGCCATCCAAGGATTTTGCAAAATCGTGCATTTTTTGTCTTATCAGTCCTGCTTTATGTCAAGTTGGTTTATTGTGGGAATGACCGTTGAACGCTGTATAATTGTCAACTGGCCTTTCTATCGCTACAAGTAATCAAATTACTTTGTTACCTAGTCAGACCTGTGCACGGTCTGAAAATGCCCCCCCGTTTTATTGGAGGATTTGCCCCCCCCCCGTTTTATTGCCCCCCCCCCGCCAAAAAATGAAAAAGTACCCTAAAAATATGACGCCATTTTTGACCTATGATGACGCCATCATCGCGAATTTTTTGCAGTTTTTAGCCTATTTCAATGTATTTTAAGCCATTTTAAACCTATTTTTACCTATTTCCGCTTTTTTTGTCCCTTTTTCTCTTTTCCCTTCTTTTTTTCTCTTCATTTCTTCTTTTTTTTCTTTCCCCCCCTGCTTGCCCCCCCGTTTTATTGCCCCCCGTGCCCCCCCATTTTGGAATTGCCCCCCCCGTTTCAACCCCGGGGGGGGGCAGTGCACAGGTCTGCCTAGTTAATGTTATTTGCAAGCAGTTGCATGCCCATAGCTACAGGGAAAAGGGAATTCCTCTAACACCGCTTGGGGCGTACCATACATGGGCATGGGGGGGAAATCGGGGGTTTATTTACTCTCCCCTCCCTTTCCCCACTCAGAAGTGAAGGGGGAAAAGAAAAGGTTAACCCCATTTTTGGAAAAATGAAATCAAAATGACTTTTAACTGCCTTCAAATTTAAGTTCTGAGGTGAAAATGAGTGTTTTAAGCAATAAAAAGTGAAAATATGTATATACAATAAAGACTGTTTTTTGACCTAAAATTAGCGGTTTTTACCCAAATTTCCTTCAAAATTGAAAATGGACGGACATGGGTAAAACATTCTTGGATCTTAACTTCCCAAAACCGTGTTTAACCCCCACTTGGGATCCACTTGCCCATGTGTGGCGTGAACCATTGACCCACCTGGACAGTGATGACCTTCAAGTAGCATCCAACAAGTCTAGTATGGCTTGTTTGCTGGATTTTTTCTTTTATAGAAATGAACCTAGCGGCTTGGCATTTCTAGATTGTTTTGTACGTCAGCAACACATGGCAGTTTTTTTCTGGGAAACCAGTGAACAAATGCAGTTTCTTCCATAGTACTGTATACGCTTTTTAAAAAAAAAAACAGGGATAATAAGGTGTCAAGAGTCGTAGCGTGCCCAGGATTTCATTTCGGGGTGGGGGGGGGGGGGGAGGGCAGTCTGGAGGGGCAAATACTAACCCTGAAGGGGGATCTGGGGACGAAAGTCCTCAGCGGGGTCAAGAGGCAGAGCCCCTTGTCAGGGGGTCCGGGGGGCAGAATGCCCAGGGAGAAAATTTTTAATTTAAATTTTAATTTTTTTATAATTATACATTTAAAACATAATGTTTAAACGTTAATAAAAGGATAATAGTGTTTATACTAGTTTTATTAAACATTTATGCCTTAACTACTGAATGGGATAATAAATTTAAAATCGAAAAACTAAGATGAATTGTCAATTTAAACTACCCACGTAGCGGGAAAATTTTAGTTTTTTGGCTATTAATATGCTTTTGGAAGGCATTAGGAAAGTTTTTGTATTAATATTAAAGAAAAAAAATTTTTTTCCCAAAATCTAAAAAACGTCGTAAGGGTCCCCCTTACAAAAAAAATCCGGCTTCGCCACATTTCGGGGGGAACGGCCGCCCCCCCCCCTCCCCGCCCTTGGGCACGCCACTGTCAATAGTGTATGTGGCAAGTCTGTTAGATAATGGCCTTGCTGGAGAAACCGCAATGCTGGAGGTGGTTAATTTTTAACGCCAATGGGTTGTTATAGCACGGTCTGAGCTGAAACTTATTTTCCCTCAGCATATTATGCAAAGGGCAGGCCCTAAACAAATCAGAAGGGAGCCAAAACAATTTATCACCCATAGTTGAAGATTCTTTGTCCAACATGAATAATAATGTTGGAAACCTTTATCATTAGAGTGTTCACCCACTCTGAAATTGTCATTGAAGCTTAAGGATTTATTTAAATTTATTGATCTTATTTATTTAACGTTGTATATATATACATGAACAGCATATTTGTTCCTCCAAGCAAGGCCATTATTGTACAGACTTGCCACATACACTATTGACAGTGGCGTGCCCAGAGGGGGGGGGCGGCCGTCCCCCCGAAATCCGGCGAAGCCGGATTTTTTTGTAAGGGCGGACCCTTACGTTTTTTAAATTTCGGGAGAGAAAAATTTTTTCTTTAATATTAATACAGAAACTTTCTTGATGCCTTCCAAAAGCATATTAATAGTCAAAAAACTAAAATTTTCCCGCTAGGCGGGTAGTTTAAATTGACAATTTATCTTAGTTTTTCGATTTCAAATCAATTATCCCGTTCAGTAGTTAAGGCATAAATGTTTAATAAAACTACTATAAACACTATTATCCTTTTATTAACGTTTAAACATATGTTTTAAATGTATAATTATAAAAAAACCTTAAAATTTAAATTAAAAATTTTCTCCCCTGGGGGCATTCTGCCCCCCGGACCCCCTGACAAGGGGCTCTGCCTCTTGACCCCGCTGAAGGACTTTCGTCCCCAGATCCCCCTTCAGGGTTAGTATTTACCCCTCCAGACCGCCCGCCCCCCCCACCCCGAAATGAAATCGTGGGCACGCTACGACTCTCTGACACCTCATTATCCCTGTTTTTTTTTTAAAAAGCGTATACAGTACTATGGAAGAAACTGCATTTGTTCACTGGTTTCCCAGAAAAAAACTGCCATGTGTTGCTGACGTACAAAACAAGAATTTAGAAATGCCAAGCCGCTAGGTTCATTTCTATAAAAAGAAAATCCAGCAAACAAGCCATACTGGACTTGTTGGATGCTACTTGAAGGTCATCACTGTCCAGGTGGGTCAATGGTTCAGCGCCACACATGGGCAAGTGGATCCCAAGTGGGGGTTAAACACGGTTTTGGGAAGTTAAGATCCAAAGATGTTTTACCCATGTCCGTCCCATTTTCAATTTTGAATGGAAATTTGGGGTAAAAAACCGCTAATTTTAGGTCAAGAAAACAGTCTTTATTGTATATACATATTTTCACTTTTTATTGCTTAAAACACTCATTTTCACCTCAGAACTTAAATTTGAAGGCAGTTAAAAGTCATTTTGATTTCATTTTTCCAAAGGGGGTTAACTTTTTTCTTTCCCCCTTTACTTCTGAGTGGGAGAAAGGGGAGAGAAAGTGGATAAACCCAGTCCCCCATGCCCATGTATGGTACGCCCCCAAGCGGTGTTAGAGAGAACCCCCTTTTCCCTGTACCTATGGGCATGCAACTGCTTGCAAAATAAGCGTTAACTAGGCGGGGACCTGTTGCACTGCCCCCCCCCCCGGGGTTGAAACGGGGGGCAATTCCGAAATAGGGGGCGGGGGGCCGAGGGGGCGGGGGGAGAGAAAAAAAAAAAGAGAAAGAAAAAGAAGGGAAAAGGGAAAAAGGGGACAAAAAGAAGCGGAAAATTAAGTAAAAATAGGTCTAAAATGGTTTAGTTTTTGCATTGGAAAATAGGCTAGAAACAACAGAAAATTCGCCGATAAGTAGGCATTCATCATGTAGGTCAAAAATGACATCATATTTTTAGGGTACTTTTCCCATTTTTAGGCGGAGCGGGGGCGATAAAACGGGGGGGCAAATCCTC
>JASAMX010006535.1:0-15353 GCA_030248175.1 Microlaimidae sp. YZB2_3
AAAGCAAAACAGTTTTAAACCATAATAACGTTAATAATTTTTCTTTTTGTAGGATAATACTACTATTTATTGAATAAAAGCGATATTCTGGTGTAAAAACATGAATAGTGTGTTAAAAATTCACGTTTTTGGAAGAAAATTTAGTATATAAAGTACCTAAAATTTTATCGAGGGGGAGGGGGGCGGTCAGATTTCGAATTCCAGAGGGGGGTCAGGAATAAAAAATTCGGAAACTTGGGGGGAGGCCCCTAGATTTTCGTCTGGGAAGGGTACCAAAACTTCGAGGCTAGGCCTTCTCACCTTTGAATATTTTTATCACCGTAATATTAAATCATTTTGTAAAATTTAATTTTTTCGACATAAATTTGACGTCTCCAGGGAGATTAACTTTAATTCCCGAGAGGGTAAACTAAATTCCAACCGATAAAGTGAATAAATTTATAATACATAACTACATTCATTGTTGCATTTTTAATTTAAGTAATATAATAATAAATAATACTTTTCCCGCGCTCTTTCTTCCTCCAGCTCTTTTTCGTCCATTTGCATGAATATGTCCCTGTTTTTCCTCCTAGATGGACAACTTTCGACGAAATGTCCCACCCGCCCGCACATACGGCAAGTGTGATCTTTCGGCGGACCGCCCTCCACATAACAAGCGTCAATAAAAAATTCCTAAAACAATTATTAATTTAAAATTTATTTTTTAACTAAAAACAAAAACTATTATTTATTTACTTTATAATTAAAGAATGCAGTACACAAAGAATTTAGAGCACTTTAGCAAATCATCACTAAAAATTTAATTTTATTTGAAAAAGGATAAAGCAAAGCGCATGCCTCACTGATATCGTTTGTTGTACATCCTAAACAAATAAGTTTCATTTGAGGTATTTTCCAAAAAGTTTGGGAGGAAATAACAGTTTTAAGCTTTAAAACAAGTATGGATTTTGTGTGTATACCAAAATAAATTTATTTTTATCCATCTATGTTTATGGATGGCGAAAGACTAACTTTTAAACTTTATGTAGTCGCACTCATAAAGCGCGATTAACCAAGGATTAGCCAAGGATTTTGGATTGGCTTTTGCATTGGCTCACATAATAAACTTTAAATTGATAAAAAACTCAATTCCTCTAAATAATAATTAATAATTTACAATAAATTTAAAACATAATCAAACATACAGAGGAATTAAATTTTTATCAATTTAAACTATTAATGTTAACCAATGCAAAATCGAAATAAAATTCGTTTTTATTTATTTTTTTTATTTTTAAATTAAAAATTAACAATTTGAATTATCATGTATTTAACTTTTTTCTAATATTCTTAAAATTTGACAATTATTTATATAAAAATACTTTTGTTAAAACAGTGTTGTATAATTTTTAAGTCATAAAACATGACAAAAAGTTCAAAAACTGCGTTTAAAGTAAGTTTTTATTAGCATTTAATCCGATTTTCTCCTTGTCCATGAAAAAAAGTCCATACTTAATCTTTGGTTAATCCTTGGTTAATCGGGCTTTACGAGTGCGGCTAATGCAGATTTATATCTCTTTTTTTTAAACTTCCATCTCTTGTTTTTTTTAAAATTTTTTTTTAAATTACACTTATTATAACGTCTCGCAATATTTTTTATGTTCGACAATGATTTTAAAATGATATAGGGTTACTGATTCAATTTCGGCCACCTTTTTTATTTTTTTGAATAAGTTTTTTCTGTCTTTTTCAATCAAGCCGAAATTTGGCCTAAAAATCAAACAATAGTTATATTTGTTATTCCAGTGCAAAATTTGAATATTTCTGTTACACTTAAAAATCAGTGAAGGTTTAAACTTTTTTTTTAAAGTGGCCGAAGTTAAGGCGCGTGCCATTTATTTCAGCCACCTACAAAAAACTGGCCATAACTATTACTTAAACGAACAATAAAAAGTTCTAAAGGTTGCAAATTTACCCTTAGGTATTGTTCTTGGTACATATAACTTAATTTTTCCCGTTTGCGAACTTTAATAGTTATTAGCAAGACTTTAAATAATTATGTCAAAACCTTAAAAAAACAAGTTTTAATAATTTTTATTTTTTGTTCAATTTTTATTTTTGGCTTAAAAAACGTCAAAACAAAGTCAAAGGAGCAAAAACAATTTTTATAAAAACGGTAGTACAATGATATTTAAAAACAGCTAAAAACGGCAGGTTCTTTCACCTAAATTTTTAGGTGGCCGAAATTAACGGAATCTTAAAATGCGCAGTTATTAAACGCATTGCAAAATGATTTTGAAGAAAAAATCAAAACATGAAAATTAACAATTTTGAGCCTTAAATAGAAGATATTTTAAGGTTATATATTGCTTCGTTCTAAATTTGATGCAGTTTAAACACAAAGCAAAAATTAGGAAAATCACAAAAAATTCACTTTATGTATGAAAATGTTGATAATGTACAATAACAAAAATAAAAAAGTTTTGCAAAAACAGTTTATTCAACATTAGTCCAGTTACTTTTGAGCTAGTTCTTTTGTGTTTTAAAAATAAACCAATTTTCTAACACCCTAAATTGGTGGCCGAAATTAAGGCGTGGCCGAAATTAAGTCAGTTACCCTAACGTAACACAATTACAGTTTGATATCCTACTATTTATGTTGGTAAATTCTAAAAAAATACAAAATCATTCGACTTGATTTTATTTGATTAAAAATTTCCGACAATTTCGCCTACGATTCCTTGCAGAAAGTAGTTGCTATCATAGGTGGGCAGCCTCCCGGATTTTTGGGGTATACCCGACACCCCAGACCTATGCACTGCCCCAGGGGTTTTATTGGGGGGATTTCAAAACGGAGGGTGCGGGGCCACTTTTTTGAAACGGGGGGCAATAAAACTAGGGGGAACAAGCAGGGGAGAAAGAAAAAAAAAGAGAAAAAAGAGAAAAAAAGAAAGGAAAAAGGAAAAAAAGAGACAAAAAAAAGCGAAAATAATGTAAAAATAGGTTTGACATGGCTTAAAATACATTGAAATAGACTAAAAACTGCAAAAAATTTGCGATGATTGCGACATCATATGTCAAAAATGGCGTCATAATTTTAGAGTACTTTTTCATTTTTTAGCGGGGGCCAATAAAACGGGGGAGGGGCAAATCCTCCAATATAGCGTGGAGGGGGGGGCATTTCCAGACCGTGCACAGGTCTGCGACACCCGGATTCTTTTTTTTTTTTGGGGGGGGGGTCCTGAAAATTTGCTTCTGGGGTATACATCAAATACCCTATTTTTAGCGTTTCTAGTTGTTGTTGTTGCATCACCTATTTTATTGTATTGTATTTATTTTTCGTCTACGACTGGGATATACAAAGCAATAGAAACATCGCACTGATTTAGTATGCACCAAGAAACAAAACTATCTACCTGAAACTTATCTCCTTTATTCAGACTATGCAAAGGGCAGGCGATAAGACAATCCAACAGGGGCGAGAAAATTTCACCCCTATGGTTGAGAATCTTCGTCCAACATCAATACTGTTGGCAACTTTTACCGCTAGAGTTCACTGCTTGCAGTGTTCACCCATTCCGAGGTTTTTGTATAAAGGATTTTTTAAGTCACCTGATATTGATCTTACTTTTTAACGTCGTACATAAAGCAGTATAGATGTTTCTGCAAGGCCAGGGGTACAATCTCCACACACAATAGAGCTGTATTTCTTTACTGGTTTGCTGGATGGAAAACTGTCATGCGTTGCCGACGTACAACAATCATTTTCTAGCCATGCCAAGCTGGACTCATTTCTATGAGAGAAAAGATCCAGCAACCAGGTGGTACCCCTAGGCCCGTTGGGTGCTGCCCCACGGTCCTGGTAGCTCAATGGCATAGCGTTCTTAGTACTGGGACTGGGACCCCCCAAATTTTAGGAGGGGGGGGTGTATGGAGTACCGCCAAATTTAGGGAGGGGGGTGTCGGCTATAATCGGGATTTTTTTTTGGGGGGTAATATAACCCCTTAACCCCCCTGCCCACCTATGTATGGTTGCTATTATTATAATAATTAATATTCGTGACTGGTATTCGTTTTCATATAGTAAGTGCAAATAAAAAAAGTCAAAATTGCGTGTCTCTGACTCACTCTGGCACAAGAAGGACGAAACGTACCTCCATTCTACTCGTTTCATTCCAGATATTTTTCTGGCGATTCTCCTCTGTAAATTTCACAAAATAAGAAGGAGTGCCGAATATTTCCCGAGCGTTTCTTAGAGTTCGCATGATAAAGTTAAACACTAAAACAACAAAAATGAGAAGAAAAAATTACAAAAGTCTTAAACTGATACAGGTCCGCCAAAATACACATTCAAATATTGATTGATGTTGCTAATTAAAAAGTCATATTTTCTTGGTTAAGACACCACCATCAAATTGAGATTTTAGGTACGAAAATGCAAATAAAAAAGAGAAACAATGAGTTGATTGAAAATTAGAATTTTTAATCGTCAAAACCCCAACAACAAGACGAAAAAGCTACTTTTTTTTCGCTAAATTTGTAATGAGTGAGTCTAATTAAATTTCTGAAAAAGCGCGCAGGTTTAAAACTTTGTAACTCCAGCCACTTAAAATGATCATAAAATTATATGATACTATCACTTACACATTACACCTATCAGTAAAGGTTGCCAACATCGTTATTAATGTTGGACGAAGAGTCTCAACCATAGAGGTGAATTTTTTTTTGCCCCTCCTGGTTTGTCTTAGCGCCTGCCCTTTGCATAGGGAAGATGGGTTTCAGGTAATGCAACAACAGCAACAACATAAAATTATATCTTGGGTGTAGCAATTGTCTTTAAATTCACTATTTTTTATTAAACGTCCAGTGAGTGACCTGCAAACACCCAAAAAACATGCACATACTGTTTATATTTAAGAAACCTCCTCCAGACAATTCGTCAAAATGGCGAGTGACCTTCGATCGAATACTTAAAAAACTGACAATTTTTTATTTACGAAACCTCTTGCAGACACACAAATAATTTTTTTAAACGAAACAATTATTGAAAACCATAGATGGGCGATTGATCAGATTTCAAAATTCTGAGAAGGATTCGTGTATTTTTACCACAGCTTTGTCAGTTTAGAAACAATAGAATAATAGTTTTAGCTTAATGTATTTCATTTCTTTTATTACTAGTCTTTTTTTCTTGGTGCATACAAAATCAGTGCAATGTGTCTATTGCTTATGTATGTCCAGACCTGTGCACTTCCTCCTCAGTGGTTTTATTGGGAGGGGGGGGGGGAATTCTAAAATGGGGGACACGGGGGTAACTTTTTTGAAACGAGGGGGCAATAAAATAGGGAGGAAAGCAGGGCAGAAAGAAAATAAAGAAAAAAAGGAGAAAAAAGAGGAAAAAAGAAGAGAAGAGAGAAAAAAGGGACAAAAAAGCGAAAATAAGGTAAAATAGGTCTAAAATGGCTTAAAATGCATTGAAATGGGATAAAAACTGCTAAAATTTTGCGATCATGGCGTCATTATAAGTCAAAAATGGTGCCATAATTTTTAGGTACTTTTTATTTTTTGGCGGAGGGGGGGCAATAAAACGGGGGGAAAGGGACAAATCCTCCAGTAAAGCAAGGAGGGGCATTTCCAGACCGTGCACAGGTCTGTATGTCCCAGTCGTAGACGAAATAAAATTAATACAATACAATACAATAATAGAAAATAAACTATTTTAGGTAAAAAAAAACTTTTACTCCTTGTGTTTAGTTTAATCGACAGAGCATCATTTGGCTCTAGGCTATATCATCTGCCCTTTGAACCCCCCCCCCCCCCCCAAAAAAAACATTTATGCTTCCGAGTTAGAACTTACTTTTCTTGCCAAGACCAGACGACAGGTTATGAGAAAGATCGAAAGGGTCCTCAATGGCCATTGCTCTGTCTGTCCACAATTTCTGAAATTTCGTCAGCTTCCAGGTTTGGCGAATTTGAACAACTTCATCTTCAAAATCAAACTCCTTCGTATAATAACTGAAAAATTATAACGAAATTTGTATAAAAACCTGAAAAATGTTTTTCGATAGGCAAATTGTTCAAAGTAGAAAAAAATAATTTTGTGCATAGATGAAAACAGTCACCGAAACTAGTCTTTACCCAGGGTGAATGACATTTAGGGTCGGACCCCTGGCTTTTTATGGGGGTTAACCCGGGATGGAAACGTTTAAAACCTAGAGGGGGATCAGGTGGTGCCGAATGTCTGAAACAAAATACTTTTTTGTGGAGAGTATCCAAATTAGAGCAATTAATTCATTCTTGTAGACAAAATTAGGTGAGTTTTTCTTGATTTTTGTTTACCGCATTTAAAAAAAATAAATATAAATAAATTCTTACTCCAGAAATCCCCACCAAAGTTCTGGCGTGGTTGAATTGTTCTTTCCTATGTCTTCCCATACATTTTTCTAAAACAAAACGAAGTAGTGTATACGTACAATCTCTGTAATTGTATTTAAACCCACTAAAGGGTAATATGTGACGTTAGGTACTGGTGCTACAGGCGGGCAGTCTCGAATTTCGGGGCTATTTAAAAGCTCCCACGTTATTTTTATGCTATGTGTGGTGAGCGGGGGACGGAGACGGATCATAGATGTTTTTGGTCAGGTCCGCTGGGGAAGGCGTCCACCCCCGAGTGGAAGGCCAAAATTTTTTAGAGGGGGGGTCCTGAGGGGTCTGGACGCGGAACCCGCTGACTTTGTAGGGGGAGCCCGGGGTGCGAGATTTCAAATTTAGGGGGGGGGGGTCAGGGGGTCCAATTTTTTAGCAAAATTTTTTTAACTCAATAATTTAAGTGTTTTTAGGTCTAATATTGAATTTTATGTATTAAAACAGCATATTTAGGCCTAAAAAGTGTATTTAAAAACTGTTTTTAAATAAAATCCCGTGTTTTTGACAGTAAATAAAAAATATACTTCCAAATTGGTGGGAGGGGGGGGGAGGGGGGTCAGGCCTCGCTAGGGGGGGGGGGTCAGGCCGGACCGCTCTCGAGCTTTGGGGGGAGGGGGGCCCCTGAATTTTTTTTAGGGGGGGGGGGGTCCAAAAATTTTGGCTCTAGGGGGGGGGGGTGCACCCCTCTGTCCCCCCCCCAAAAACACCTATGAGACGGATGAAAATTTTATGTGCCTTAAACGTCTATTTTTGACCTTTGGTTTCTAAGACTGTATAAGGAATGAACGCAGACGCAGTAACCATAAATTTTAGTGAATATTTTTGAGTGACGGCAGATTTGATATTTTTAAAGGAGTTTACAACTGTACTAAACGCATACGCATTGTAATTTAGTAAAATTGTTTTGGTTTTCTCAAGTGTGTTTTATAATCTAAGCAGGCGTATAAGTTTTCATAAGACCAAATATAATGTTTTGGTCATTTAAAGCGGGGGAAAAGTCCGGAGCCCCGGAGTTCCGCCTTCTAAACAAGTAACTTTTAATTCACAAAACAATTGAAAAATGGCATATCTTTTATCTAAATACATAGTTCAAAAACTCTGTGGAGCTCCGGGTTTCATCATTATTAGTTCTATAGGTGCCGAGGGTCGAGGGGGAATTTAATAATTTTATTAAATAAACATACCAAGTTTTTAATGTCTTCAAAAAAATAGGTGTCCCAGCCTTCAACCTTATACATTTCCAAAATGGCTTCTGGGCGCCTTAGCTAAAATAAATAGCAATATACACGTAATTTATTCCGAGAAGAAAAAAAAATGAGTTCAGTACATTTTCATTTTTAATTTTTTTTGGAACTTTCTGGCCTATTTAAAAGCTATTTTAAAATAATTAAATTTTTACTCATGCATGGATATGAAAGGTACATCTGTATACAGTGATGTGCCCAAAGAGGGGGGGAGAATTCGGGGCCACCCCCCGCCCTGAAATACGGCAGGGGAGGGGGGACCTTTCGTGTTTTTTAAGTTTTGGGGGGGAAATTTCTTTAATATTAATACAGAAACTTTCCTAATGCGTTCCAAAAGCATATAAATAGTAAAAAAAACAAAAAATTTTCCCCACTTCGTGGGTAGTTTTAACAAAAATATCTGTTATATATTTTTGGTTTAAACTGATAATTTATTTCAGTTTTTCAATTTTAAACCGATTCTGCCGTTCAATAGTTATGGCATATTTTAAAATAAAACTAATATAAAATACTATTAACCTTTAACTAACGTTTTAGACACGTGTTTTAAATATAAAGAGATAAAAAAACTTAAATTTCGCAATAAATACAGCTGGAATTCAAATTTCTAGTGTATTTTAGCGCCTTAAATAAAAAATTTTCTCTTCCAGGGGGGGGAATTTTGCTGCCCGAATAAAGAGCTCTGCTTCTTGACCCCGCTGAAGGGCTTTCGCGACGAGTGTCGCGGTCGAACTCCCAGACCCCTCATTTCTGGATGGCTACCGCCCCTCTCCCTAGACCCCCCTTCAGGATTATTATCCCCCTCCAAAAAAAAAAAGAGATTCTAGTATGATTGAGATATATTCACTGATAATAACTTCATTTAATGAAATATTAATTAATTACTTCCTGTAAAACCGGCAAAAGAGGGGGCTTACATCTCTGAAGATAATGTATCAACATAATGATATAAGCGTAACTTGATAAGCTTCCTTTGCTAGCATCGCCTATAATTAGAAATTACATTACGTTGAGACGTTAACTATACAATTGACCAGTTATTAACAAGAGCTTTACCCCCAAGAAACCTTCTGCAATCGTAATTCCACAAAAACAATCAGTTAAATTTAAAATCATCGGCCAAAATAAGTTTTCTTGATAAATTTTATTGTATTATTTGTCAAAGCAAATCAGCAAGCAAATCGGCTATATATCCTTACCTATTTCGCAACGTTTTGCCAGAACTTTAAGAAAATATCCCAATTCTTTCACTCTATCGTCAATTTCAGCGTAACTGGCCATCAGGTTTGTATTTCTTAGCGCCAACACGTTGTAAAGACTGATACTAGAAAACAAATTTTATTAGTAATTTTTTATTCAATTTCTAGACTGAAAGTATTCTAAAGACTCAAAGTGAAGTCGAAAATAACAATATTTTTAAAAATTTGAACTTCACGAACCTAAAAACTGAAAATCATTTGCAACTTTTCAACACTTGTGTACTACTTACTACGCTACACGGTAAAGCACTTTGTAACTATCATCTTCGTTATATTATTGTTTAAAATCACAATTTAAGCAATGTTTTAACCTAATTTCAATATTGAAACAATCTAGTAAATTTTTTTATCAATTTAAAAGTCTTTAATTTAATTGAAGTTAAAACTCTCAAAACCGCAAAAATTAATTAAAATATAGTTGTCGTTTAAAAAAAACGAAGAAAGCAAAAAAAATCCAACAAAATAACACATATTACATTATTATAAAACAAGATCAACTCACTCGCCCTCTAATTTGATGTTGTTTACAAAGAATTTGACGATTGGGACTTTGGCTTGAGTTATGGGCAGAACTTGCTTATACATGCGAGCGTTCTTTCTGAGAAGACGGGCGATTTTGTTAATTACTTTTTTAGGCTCTAATCCCTAAACAAAAAAGAAAACAATAAAAATAGTTTTTTTACAAAATAACAAACAAATTGTATAATTTTGTAAAGAGTAATAATGCCAAAGACCCTAAAGAAGATAAACATGCTATGCCTATGATAAGAATTTCACTGCTCAGAGATTCAAAAAAACCCTCCAGAAACATATTGTACACAACGTTTATATGAATCCGGTTTTCCGTTGAACAGAATTAAAAAAAACGTTTAGATCTAAAACTTAACAATTAACAATAATGTAAAAAAGACAACTTTTTCATACATTAGTATGTCTGTTATCGTTCGTGACCGCATTATAAGCATAGGAGGGGGGCATACATGGGCACGGGGGGGGTTGGGGGGGGGTTAGTTAACCCCCCCAAATTCTGAGAAGTGGGGTTTAACCCCCCCCCACTCAGAAGTGGGGGGGGGGGAGAAAAAGTTAACCCCCCCCAATTTTGGAAAAATGAAGAAAAAAAATGTCTTAAAAATGACTTCTAACTGCCTCCAAACTTAAGTTTTGAGGTCAAAATGAATGTTTTAAGCAATAAAAAGCTCAAAAATGCAATAAAAAGGGCTTTTTGACCTAAAATTAGCGTTTTTTACCTATTTTTCCTTCAAAATCGAAAAACGATATGGGTAAAATGCACTCCAGAAAAAAAACGATATGGGTATTTTGCGTTTCTCGGATTTTAACCCCCCTAATTTGGGGTTTAACCCCCCCCCCACTCCGGACCAACTTGCCCATGTATGGAGGGGGGAGGTAGCTGTCAAAAAGGTGCCTACTCGTGGTGGCTCTGTACGGATGTCAACATCTGCCTGTCTTCTTACGTCTATGGAAACCTTCACCAAAGGCCTTCACAATTTTTTCCTTTGTTCATCAGTGTTTTTGCCTAAGGGTCAACCTCGGCCGGTGTCGCGGGATTTCTTTTCCCCCCTTTCCCCCCCGGAAAGACTATCTCGGTAAAAAGCCGGGATAGTTTTACCCCCCAAGAAAACTATCCCGCTTAAAAACCGGGATATTCTTCCCCTCCCCCCTCTTTTTTATATTGTTGTTCGTTTGTAATGAGTTTTAGCTTGATTTTAAGGTTTTTCTTAGGCTGCTTAGAGAAACTAAGGTTTAAAATGGTTTAGTTCATGGGTTTTATCTCAATAATTTTATGAAAGTATCATGATAACAAAATAACCATTTTAATTTAATGACGTGTTTTTGAACAATGCGCAGAATTAGTATTATAAACTTTATGCAAATTTTTGGGGGGAGGAAAGAATATCCGGGGATGATTTTGCTGGGGGAGGGGATTTATAGGGGGAAAATATTCCTTGACACCGGCTCTGTTGACCCTTTTGCTACTGCTTATTGCCGGTGCGGAGCCCAATCTCTACACCTATTTGTGTTGTGTTTGCGGAATTAAACTGGAATGTAAAGCATCCGTTCAGTGCAGTAAATAGCTGTGTTCAATTGTTGATAGCTGTGTAAAGTTCAGCAGAGTTAGGGCCAGAGGTGAAAACGGAAACATTATTTGTATACATTACAATCCTAACGTTCTTCAGGTGAATTTGGAATGGAGCCAAGATAGAAGCTGAAGAGTTTTGGATATGTGGCAGCACCTTGAAGGACTCCAGCATGGATATTTCTGCATTTGGAGATGCAGTTGTGAAACAGCACTTGTGATTTATGACTTTTAAGTTAGCTTGCAAACCAACAAACAATAGCCCCAGGAGGTGTTGATTTATTGAGATCTTTTGAAGAAGTCTTCATTCATTGAAGCTTTTTGTGTGCAACTATATTGATGGCAGAACTCACGTCAATCTGAGGGAAAGCTGTGCGTTTTGGTGGTTTTTTTTAAACCTGACGCAATCTCTACACTTAGATCGATGAGAGCAGATGTAGTTGAGTGCTGTTTACAAAATCCATGTTGATGTGGATGATCTGGCAAATATTTATTAAGTATCAATTTTTCCATGATTGTAATTGACAGACATAGCAGTAATATTCAGCGATAGGGTTTTGATAATGATCAGGGATTTTGTAAACAGCACTCAACTACATCTGCTCTCATCGATCTAAGTGTAGAGATTGCGTCAGGTTTTAATAAAAAAAACCCACCAAAACGCACAGCTTTTCCTCAGATTGACGTGAGTTCTGCCTTCAATATAGTTGCACACAAAAAGCTTCAATCAATGAAGACTTCTTCAAAAGATCTCAATAAATCAACACTTCCTGGGGCTATTGTTTGTTGGTTTGCAAGCTAACTTAAAGGCCATACACAAGTGCTGTTTCACAACTGCATCACCAAGTGCAGAAATATCCATGCTGGAGTGCTTCAAGGTGCTGTCACATATCCAAAACTCTTCAGCTTCTATCTTGGCTCCATTTGAACTCCACCTGAAGACGTTAGAATTGTAATGTATGTGAATAATGGTTCAGTTTTCACCTCTTGCCCTGACTCTGCTGAACTTTACACAGCTATCAACAACTATGTCTTATGTCTTGTCACTACTTGAATTTTTTAAGGGACGCTGGCTTTCAGTTTCACTATCCAAATCGACAGCTTCACTGTTTATGCCTAATTTCCATCAATTCAAAGAAGTACCAGAATTCAAATTGCCAGCAAACAAGTCACTTATGAGCCAAATCTAAAAGTATTGGGTGTCACTTTTGACCCCATATTTTTATTTGCATTGCAAAACATGCCAAACAACAGGCACTAAATCCGTCAGCGCAACAATACCTTGAAGTACCTTTCTGGTTCTTCCTGGGGTAAAGACAAAAAAGTCTTGGTATTGACATATAAAGCTATCAGCCGCTTCTTAGCGGAATATGCTTGTCTGATCTCCTGGGTACTAGGGCCCAACTGGACCGGAAATTTTTGGTCTGGACAAATCAGACTGGACTGAATAAAAAGTCACACCGGACCAGACGGGATATTGGGTTTCAAAACAATGTCATTTGCCAAACGTTTTTGTTAGTTGTATGGATATAATATATATGAAATTCAAAAATACTCATAATTTTTCAGGCGCAGAACTTATTTTCAAACAATTCTTAAGCAACTGAAGCTAATAACTTAATAAATGAAATACAAATAATGTATTAACATCACTGGAGTTTCAAAACTAGCAAGAAAAAACAAAATAAAAACAGCAAAAAAATTAAAATTCATACAATTAAAACAAATAAAAATCAGAATCAGAGCAAACAAACAAAATCAAAATTCAACTTCTAATTTTTATGAATCTAACCTTTTTTAAGGTTAACTGGCTTGTCTTTATTTGCTTTTGTCTTTAAACATACCTATTTCACAAGACATCCTATTACAATTTATCTCTGGTTTTATTTATATAAAATTTTCAGAACCATACACTTGATTCATATTGTTTTATCTTGCAAATAAAACCAGTGCAGTGAAGCGAGTTTGAAGTTTTGAAGAGTTTGAGTTTTTTCATCATAACTTTGAAGCGTATTACTTTGTTAATAACTTCCCAGATTTTCACTTTTGACAAGCCAACCGCCCAACAAACAAAAAATACATAAAAAAATATTAATGATTATCACTTTAAAAGTAAAATATTTAAACAGACCCGTGCACTGCCCCCCCTTGGGGTTTTATTGGGGGTGCGATTCCATAATGGGGGGCACAAGGAGTAACTTTTTTTAAAATGGTGGGCAATAAAACAGGGGGAGGCAAGCAGGGGAGCAAAGAAAAAAGAAAAAAGAGAAAAAAAGAAGGAAAAGGGGAAAAAACAGAAAAAAGCGAAATTAAGGTTAAAATTGGTGTAAAATGGCTTAAAATCTATTGAAATAGGCTAAAAACTGCAAAAATTTCGCGACGATGGCGTCATAATAGGTCAAAAATGGCGCCATAATTCTAGGGTACTTTTTCATTTTTGGACCGGGGGCAATAAAACGGGGGGGGGCAAATCTTCCAATAAAGTGGAGGGGCGTTTTCAGACCGTGCACAGGTCTGCATAAATATAAAATGTCTGGCTGGATATTTGACCAGACTGGACCAAAAAATCGCTGAATACTGACCGGATATCTGGTTGGGTCTTACTGGGCACCATTGCTCAGCAATACATTGTGGTTCAAACTCCAGGTAGCCTAGAATGAAAGTCTTTGTATTGCCACCGGTTGTCATCTTAAGTCAAGATTCAGATCCACGCCGGCTTCACCAGGAAATTAAAATGCTCCCAGTCAAGTAGCACTGTATGCTGCGCTCCAAGCAGTATCTGTTGTCCTGTTACCAACCTGACCACCACAGCAACATACAGATATGCCTTAGAAACCTCGCTCCATGAAAGATATTCAATCTCAAAGATGAACTTACCAGGGACGTAGCCAGGGGGGGGGGCGGCCCCCCCCCCCCCCGAAGGCGGACAGGAGGGGATAGGGGGTGGGCGGGGGGGGGCCGCCCCCCCCCCCGAAATGGTCGCCAGATAGTAAAATTTGGGGGTTTTCAGAGGCTAAAAATTCAAAATTTTCTAGCGCCTCGCTAATCGCTCGGCGCCAAACTTTAAAATAATTTTAGTACCCCAATGGACCCCCAAAAACCAAAAATTTGTTCCGCTTCGCTTCGCTCAGCGGTCACTTTCTATAGTATACATACATATATATCTCGTTATTTATGTTGCCTGATGCTAATGTTATTTTAAATTTAGTACAATAATTTTTATAAGTAATAAGTACTACACAGAAAGCAAAACAAACAATCATATTGGTTGATTTATGTACCTCCCTCCTCCTAAATTTTCCTGCCGCCTATAGCATTGGCTCGGATTTTTTTTATATAGGTAGGTACCCTAGAAAACATGGAGCCGAGATGCTGCTCATGTGCTTTGGTTTACAATGTGGGTTTAGCCAAGGGGTTTGAAACTAACGTCTCTAAATTCCTTTTTTGTAAAATACAGGCTCTGCCAATGTGTGCTTATATAATTTTTAACTAAGAAAACATGTTTTTACCGCTAAAAACATTAGATAATAGGTTATTAGGCCAAAAACAGTGTATTATACAGCTTTATCTACGTTTATCCCTGCTTTTTTAACGTTTTCAAAAATTAAAGGGGGGCTCCGCCCCCCCCCCCCCAAAATTTTTTTTTGGGGGGGGGGGGGGGCCGCCCCCCCCCTGTCTCCCCAAAATTTTTTTTTTGCCCCCCCCCCCCCCCCCAAAATGAAACTCTGGCTACGTCCCTGGAACTTACAGACTGTATCCCAGAAACTTCACTAATGCAGACCTGTGCACGTGTCTGGAAATGCCCCCCGCGCTTTATTGGAGGATATGCCTCCCCGTTTTATTGCCCCTCCACCCTCCACCAAAAAATGAAAAAGTACCCTAAAATTATGACGCCATTTTCGACCTATGATGACGCCATCATCGCGAATTTTTTGCAGTTTTTAGCCTATTTCAATATATTTTATGCCATTTTAGACATATTTTTACCTTATTTCCGCTTTTTTTGTCCCTTTTTTCCCTTTTCCCTTCTTTTTTTCTCTTTTTTTCTTTCCCCCCTGCTTGCCCCACCGTTTTATTGCCCCCCCCCCGTTTCAAAAAAGTTGCTCCCCCGTGCCCCCCCCCCCATTTGGGGAATTGCTCCCCCCCGTTTTAACCCGGGGGGGGGGGCAGTGCACATGTCTGCTAATGCATTCACAATTCAAATCTCCTAAAAACGCTTCAAAAGTCCAGCGTCGCCAAAGCAGTAGAGGAGGGATACTGTCCCATTGCAGTCTTGGGATTTAGCTTTTTTGGACCCAGAAAGAAACCTCCTATGAGAAACAAGATAACTGAGGTCAACTGCGCTCT
>JASAMX010006536.1:0-16691 GCA_030248175.1 Microlaimidae sp. YZB2_3
TATTGCTAAGATGAAATCGATATAAGTGGCACAGGTTGAGTTGCTCTGTTTTAATTGGTTCACCCTATTTTGATTCTCTGAACAAATAACCCAGCTATGCATGGTTTTCTTTTTATTTACTTGGTTTGGTCAGGGGTTATAAGACAATAAAAGTTAAGCCGGGGGATGGAATCTGAATATAATCAAACCACCCGAGAAGCAAAAAAAAAGAAAGATAAAACAGATAAAAAATCAGATCACGGAAACAATTGCTGACACAAAAACAGACCAGTGCACTCCCCTCCGGGTTTTATTGGGGAAGGGGCGGTACGGGAGAGTGGGCCGGGGCAATAAAACAGGGGGCAGAGCAGGGAAGAAAAAAAGAGAAAAAAAAGAAGGGAAAATGTAAAAAAGGGATAAAAAATAGAAAATTAGGTAAAAATAGGTCTCAATGAGGTTTTCAACACATTGAAACAAGCTAAAAACTGTCAAATATTTGCGATGATAGCGTCATTAAAATAAAAAACAGCGCCATAATTTCAGAGATATTTTTCATTTTTGGGTGAGGAGGGGGGGGCAAATCTTCCAATAAAGCAGGGAGGGAGGCATTTTCAGACGGTGCACAGGTCTGCAGAAATGAAATGTTTATTTCAAAGGTCAAAATCATTTTTTCACACAGGATATACACACAATAGGAGCCTTCTTTATGGTGTAAAAGGTCAAAGTAAACCTGTTATTATTATTAACCCTTTCAATACTTTTTGCTTCACGCCAAATGGCACAAAATAACTTATATAAACTGATACTAAACCACCGTAAAATGTCTTTTACCAATTTCATCCACTCTGGCAGTAGTGTTGGGTTGTCCAGTGGCAGGGGCAAGTTGGGAGGCAGGGCTTCTGGGGGTGGTAATTAGAATCCGAGTGACAGAGACATTTTGGGTATTTGCTGTGGTTGGGGTGGAGGGAGGCGCCGCGGGGGTGGCGGAGATGAGGACCTCAGAGTCTCGTATTGTTCTTCCGATCCGTCGCTCAACAGGCGGCGCTAGAAGATCAATCTTATTAAGGAATTTATACAAACTTAAGGTTCACACCCAAGTGGCAGCTGAACAGTGACGCGTTTCTTGCGCGTATGTATCATTACAGGGTCGTTGTTGCTGCTGTGAAACCTTTAAGAGAGTTGTATAATTCCTTAATAAGATTGACTTCTAGCGCCGCCTGTTGAGCGACGGATGGAAGAACAATACGAGACTCTGAGGTCCTCATTGCCGCTAAAGATCAATCTTATTTAAGGAATTTATACAAACTTAAGGTTCACACAGCAGCAACAACGACCCTGTAATGATACATACGCGCAAGAAACGCGTCACTGTTCAGCTGCCACTTGGGTGTGAACCTTAAGTTTGTATAAATTCCTTAATAAGATTGATCTTCTAGCGCCGCCTGTTGAGCGACGGATCGGAAGAACAATACGAGACTCTGAGGTCCTCATCTCCGCCACCCCCGCGGCGCCTCCCCCCACAACCCAACACACCGCGAGTAAAAAAAATAACAAGCAAAAAAAAAAAAAAAAAGACATCACCCCCCCCTCCCTCCACCCCAACCACAGCAAATACCCAAAATGTCTCTGTCACTCGGATTCTAATTACCACCCCCAGAAGCCCTGCCTCCCAACTTGCCCCTGCCACTGGACAACCCAACACTACTGCCAGAGTGGATGAAATTGGTAAAAGACATTTTACGGTGGTTTAGTATCAGTTTATATAAGTTATTTTGTGCCATTTGGCGTGAAGCAAAAAGTATTGAAAGGGTTAATAATAATAACAGGTTTACTTTGACCCTTTACACCATAAAGAAGGCTCCTATTGTGTGTATATCCTGTGTAAAAAAATGATTTTGACCTTTGAAATAAACATTTCATTTCTGCAGACCTGTGCACCGTCTGAAAATGCCTCCCTCCCTGCTTTATTGGAAGATTTGCCCCCCCCTCCTCACCCAAAAATGAAAAATATCTCTGAAATTATGGCGCTGTTTTTGACCTTAATGACGCTATCATCGCAAATATTTGACAGTTTTTAGCTTGTTTCAATGTCTTTTAAACCATTTAGACCTATTTTTACCTAATTTTCTATTTTTTATCCCTTTTTTACATTTTCCCTTCTTTTTTTTCTCTTTTTTTCTTCCCTGCTTGCCCCCCCCCGTTTTATTGCCCCGGCCCATTTTGAAATTGCCCCCTTCCCCCAATAAAACCCGGAGGGGAGTGCACTGGTCTGTTTCTGTGTCAGCAATAGTTTCCGTGGTCTGATTTTTTATCTTTTTTTATTTTTCTTCTTTTTTGCTTTTCAAGTGGTTTTGTTATATTCAGATTCCATCCCCCGGCTTAATTTTCATTGTCTTGTAACCCCTGAACAAACCAAGTTAAATTAAAAGAACATTATGCATAGCTGGGGTATTTGTTCAAAGAATCGAAATAGGGTGAACCAATCAAAACAGAGCTACTTAACCTGTGCCACTTATATCATCCAATCATAATTAACAAAACTAGAATGTTTGATTAAGATGAAATCGATATAAGTGGCACTAAATTTCTTTGACAAAGTCAATTACTACATGGCCTCATAGATGAACAAGGGGGAGATAGAGTGGGCCCCACTAGCCCCCCTAGCCACAAAATTCCCCCCCCTCTAGACCAATTAAGAAGTATAATTTTTTATTTACTGTCAAAAACACAGTTTTTTAGTTAAAAACAGTGTTTAAATACATTTTTTAAGCCTAAATAGGCTATTTTAGTATATAAAATTCAATATTAGACCTAAAAACACTTAAATTATTGATTTAGAAAACTTTGTTAAAAAATCGGACTTCCTGACCCCCTCCCCTAAATTTGAAATCTTGCACCTGGGATTGACCCCCCTAAAAAGCCAGGGCGGTCCGGACCCCCCTAAAAAATTTTGGTCTTCCACCCTAGTGAACCTGACCAAAAACACCTATGAACGTACCCATCCAAAAACATCTATGACCAAAGTCCATTTTGCCTTTTACACAATAATTGTAGAAATTAATGAAAATAAACATTCATCAACAATATTGTATTTAAATCTTTAGTTATGTTTGTCATTAAGTAAACAATATAGCGTTAATTTAGCTGTCAGAACAACAAAGCTTTCTCAGTAAAAAAATAATCGACTTGGGTGTCTAAACTCTGGCTAGGATAAGTGCTCTTATCAAAACCGACACATTTAAAATTGGACTATCTGCGCTTTGTGATTTTGGACGTTGTCCACAGGAATATTAAGAACATGCGTCTTTTGGACCACGCAGAAGTTAAAACTGAAACTTTCAATCTACTGAAAAAATATTTAATCCCTTTGTTAAAAAAGAAAACTGATATCAAAATTATTTTACTGTAATTTTTATAAAATTAATAAAACTATACATCGGAAAAATAAAACTATCTTCAGACGTCAGGGTGCATTATTTAAACTGCATTAAAGCAAAATTCTATAGGTTACAATTTTTGTTTTTTAAATACCCAAATAGACTAATTATCTTTCTGGGTGCAATCTTGCTATATTTGTATTTTCTTAGATAAATGATAAGGGAAAAAAGATTTTATACCAAAAATTTCTGTTTACTATTACAATGTAATTGTTTTGTTTTATTGCTTAACACTCTAACACATGGGTGACTCAAAGCATTTATGAGAACATTTTTGTTATAATCTTTCCCTTCCCCAGTCCACTTAGAATTAGGGGGGCATAGATCACCAACCTCTGGGGATGGGTGCTGACTAGATGCCATTTTAGCATGTTGTTTAAAACTCTTGTTAATGTTTTAATTTCTGGGTTTTTTCTTGAGAAAACTTATGGGAGTCTTTTTTAGATAAAATAAACTAATATTAAAGAGTTTTATGCATATTTGTTTGAAATAAAATTTAATAAAGCCTTACTGTAGTTAGGAGTTTTGCCAACCCGTAACTAGGGGTTATTACTTTAATAGTTTGTATATACAACAAATATGCATAAAATTAATAAAATATCAGTTTGTGCCATGTAAACAAAAAGTTTTGTTAGATTTTTTTGAGAAAACCCAGAAATTAAAACGTTAACAAGAGTTTTAAACAATGTGCTAAGATAGCACATAGTCAGTACGCGTTTAGTGGAACCCCCGCTGACGGCTAGGGGAAAGGGTTTTACAGTAGGGGTTGGCGTATTTAATAGTGGGGGAAGAGGGTCATACATACTCTAGGTGAGATTTTTGAAAAAAAAACATGGCAGGGTACAGAAACATGCATGGGCAAGTTGGTCCAGAGTTTAAACCACAAAATAGCAGGGGGGTAACATCCGAGAAACGCAAAATACCCATATTGTTTTTTGATTTTAAAGGAAAAATAGGTAAAAAACGCTAATTTTAGGTCAAAATACCCTTTTTATTGATTTTAAGAGCTGTTTATTGCTTAGAACATTCATTTTGATATCAAAACTTAAGTTTGGAGGCAGTTAGAAGTCATTTTAAAGACATTTTTTTTCTTTATTTTTCCAAAATTGGGGGGTTAACCTTTTCTCCCCCCCCCACTTCTGGGTGGGGGGGGTGGGTTAAACCCCCCTTCTCAGAATATGGGAGGGTTAACCCCCCGTGCCCATGTATGTGGAGGAGGTGGTGGCCTGACCAAGGGTTTTAGTGGGAAGGAGCATGTCAAAAATGGGTCTTTGGGGAAAGGGGTAGCCCTCAAGGGGTTTTTTTGGGGGGGAAGCCACACAGTATCTTTCGTTGATCTATGGAGGCAATTCAGTTTCAGAATGAGTGTTTTGCTACTATCAAACATTTTTAAGCCCCGTGCTTATTTAGAAATCTAAAATTTTTTACAGTGACTTCTTTTTCCTAAAAAAATATCGTAAAAACATTATAAAATGCATAACAAAACGCTTTTAAATCTACATTTTTATTATATTTGTGTTTTTTGTTTACTTCATCATCATTACATTAACTGTGTGTACACTAATAAGTTTGCAACTCCTGTATAAAAAACGACCCTGACTTATGCCATTATAATGGCTTACTTTTAGAATTTTGCTGAATGGCACTGTTTTTAGAGCATTTTCCACCTTTTGTTTTATGCTAAAATCTTTAGTTGAAGATTTGATAACAATATTTTGACACCAACCAGAGTTTATTAAAAACATCTTTAACTAGGTATCACAAACTTAAAATGTAAAACACTAATAGTAAATACAACACAAGGTTAATAAATATTTTGTTAGGGAACATTAACAAAAAATGTTACCTACTTGCAAATTGATTATACAAAGAATATTATAACAAGCAATGTCCAACTCTACACTAAATTTCTAAACAAATTTTTGCTAGAAAAGTCGCACATGTGCAAAAAGATTTTTTTTGTTGTGCTAAATTATTCGGAGTAAGAAAAAAAAGCATTTAGTGCAAAAAAGCAGCACTTTTTCAGCAAGAAAACTAAAATTGTTAAAAACCGATTTTTGTGAGAAAAGTTTTACAAAGTTGCTTAAGTGCGACTTTTCTAGCAAAATTTTGGTCAAAAATTCAATCTACAGTCAAAAATTCTCTTGTACAAATCGAATGACATCAGGCTCTGCTTATTTTATGCAAGAGTTGCACATTTTAATAACATTATAAACTTTTCATGATTATTATTCAGCCGATATGATTCCAATTATAAGCAACCATTGACTCACCAAAAGTTTAAAATGTTCTTTTGCGCAAACGTGATTTTCTTACAGGTTGAGCAAATAATGCAAAAAAATCGCATAAAAATATGTTAAACTCTGATAAACACCGGTCATTTACCGACCCTTTCAAAATACCACAAATAACATCACTTCCAAAGTGTGATCACGTTGACTCTACCAAAGATGAAGTCAAAGTTCTTGGTCTTAACTGAAATGTAAAAATTGACACACTGTCAATTTCACCACACGTAAGTTCTAAAGATTTTTTAAATCAGGATCAAAAATATGAGCTATCGTTTTTAGTGCGGCTAAATGTGCACATAATGCCAAAATGCTCCCTTGGAAAGCGATTGACGTTCTTAATTCTGTCACACCAACCAAATAAAAATCTTGAGCCTGAAATTCTACGCTCTGACTTGCATTGTTGCATGCCAAAAGATTCAAATTTTGTAAAAAGAATCACGACAGTTAATTCCATGTACACAAAGATCTCGAGAAGAATTGAAAATGATTTGTATAATACCAGAAAAAAATGAGTAAGAAAAAAGTATTTACAACCACCTGTTTTTTTAAAATTAATTGTCTTATTTTTAATTCTTATTTTTGTGTATTATGATCTTGTTTTTTTTTGTTAAGCAAAGTCATATACAAATTAATTTTGAATATTCACAAGACCTTTGTGTACATTGAATTAACTGTCGTGATCCTTCATTGAGAAAACGGTTACAAGTTTAAAAATAGGGAATGACTTGTAAAGTTTTTTTGATTAAGAGGTGGTTTTTTTTATTTTAGAAATTTTGTGCCCTAATTGACAACAAAAAAAAATTGATGTCAAAAAGTCTTAGTGCTTAGGATTATTAACATAGGTAAGAACGATCGGGGAAGCTAGGGGGGTGGGGTGGTTACCTGCATAGGCAGACCTGTGCACAGCCCCCCTCCCCCTTGGAGTTAAAACGGGGGGGGGCAATCCTCCAATAAAACAGGGGGGGCAAATCCTCCAATAAAACGGAGGGGGGGCATTTCCAGAGCATGCACAGGTCTCCACCCGGAGTAAAAAGAATTTTAAATTCTAGGACGGGGATCCCAGGGGGGTCCGGACCCCCTAGCTTTTTAGGGGGATTCGACCCAGGATGCAAAATTTTGAAATCTAGAGGGGTGTGAGGTGGGGTTTGGTGTCCAAAGCAAAACAGTTTTAAACCATAGTAACTTTAATAATTGTTCTTTTTATAGGATAATAGTACATTTTATTGAATAAAAAGCGATATTCTGGTATAAAAAGGGTATAAAAGCATGAATATATGATAAAAATTCCTGTTTTTCGAAAGAAATTTAGTATAAAAAAAGTACCTAAAATTTCCCCGAGGAGGGAGGGGGGGTCAGATTTCAAATTCTAGAGGGGGGTCAGATATAAAAAATTTCAAAATTTGGGGGGAGGGGGGGCCCCTAAGATTTTCGTCAAGGGGGGGGGGTCCCAAAATTTCGAGGCTAGGGGAGAAGTGGACCCCACCCTGCCCCCCCCCCCCCTTCTTACCAATGATTATTATATTAGGGTGTTGTTTATAGGAAACCAAGCGTTTGTGGCAGTTTGAAAAACTCCGGGTGTCACGACAAGAATTTCAAGAAATATTATAAAATTCATTGTTACTTAGACACAAAGAGTTACAATCAGTTTAAAATTGACGTGACTCTGACTCATTTTGTTTATATTTTGTGTGTGTCAAGGGATAAAACGAGTCATAGTTACGAGTATTTTATGACAATTTTGACTCATTGTGTCAGAGTAATGACAAAATTAAAATGTTATTCTACTCTATGATGAATGTGGTTGCCATAAAAGCTCTCGCTGTACCTAAAATATAAAATAGTTCTTCTGTGCAAGAGAACATCCGTCTATTATTATGCACATAAACTCTCGGGAATTTTAGCCACTTCACATTCAAAGATTAGAGTGAATTGAAAATGTTTTTATCGGTAGAAAAAATTTAAGCTGAGTTTTAGTTTGCCCGTCTTTTTTCAGAGAGAGAGGATTTGGGCAAAATACAAACAGCGGGGTGCTAAACTTATCTAAATGTCCTATGAAATTGACAAACAGTGAATTATTTTCTAGTTTTTCTGTTCTTTCTCAGAGTCTTCACTACAGCAAAATGAGTCACAGTAGTTATAAAATACTCGTGTTTGTTTTTCATTCTATATTTAATAGGGTGCTGTTTAAAATTTAAAATAAGTCAAAATCCCATATTTTTATACAAATTCTGACTTATTCTGTGACAAGAGTTTTTTGACATGCACCTTGGATGCGTAGCAGCGATCGAAGCGATTCCAGGCTTGTAAGCGGGGAAGTACTTGTTGTCGTTTTTGGCACAGTCCCAAGTGAATCTGCGAATTTAGGACTACCAAGCGACAGCCACACGTCCACTAAATAAGCAAGAATTCCACCTACTGCCGCCACCTAAAACAAAATAAAAAAATAATTGATAAAAAACTGTCGTCAACAAGTCTGTTGTTTTAATTACTTAAAAATTCAACAATAGGGTAATTTAAGAATTCAATAATATTAATATGGTAAAAAAAATAAACTGTTTTTTTTTGTTTGGTTTTAACGTCTTCATAAAAATAAATTAAGGAAAAGGCACTCAGAGTCTTTCTGGAGTAAATAAATCTTAAATAAGATAAAACGGACTCCACACTGCCCTTCTGATGTGACGTTACCTACCACTTAGGACTCCTCTCCAACTCAATTATAAATCCAGCATTTTTTTAAGATGTTCGATTTATTCTATATGAACAATCTACTGAAAACAAAAAAATTAAGCAGCGATCTATTGATTTATCATGCATGATTAGTGAGTGATGTTCCAACCCTCGAATATCATGCTTCGGAGCTCCGTGACTTAAATGAGCGATTTCAGGTTATAGTTAAGAAAAGAATGCCGCGTGGGGGTTATTAGAAAAGCGCGGGCGTGTTATTAGATGTAAATGCTGCGGTTCCTTTATGCCCGCGGTGTCCTTTGATGTGCAGGGGTTTAGAACAATGGATTTTGACCAGGGTGTAAGCATAAACAAATTAACAGTTTAAAATCTTTATTTTTTAAGTACATTAAATTAAAATAGTTTTTTAATAAAATTAAAAAAAAAACACGTTAACTTAAAAATTTTATCATATTTTATCACATCTTTTGACGGCCAATTAGTGTACTTTTAGTAAGTATACAAAATTCATTCACTCCATTGGGGAAAGCTCAAGATTTTTTAAATATTTGTTAAATAAAAGTGGGACGGTTTTTTGGGATACAACTTAATCCATCATCAGTGCAAAAATTTAAACGATTTACACGACTTTTCAGCTTATGCTTAGGCTTCCGACTAAAATTCGTGGAAAGAGGGGTGGGCGATAAACGCCAACTTACTAGGTCCACTGCACTCAGCAACACAGATACGATTTGTCTTGTGATGTGCCTTCGCGTCTAAGATGTAATTGTGATTTGAAAGAAATAAAGTAAACTGTTTATAGAGTGTACTGTATAATAAAAAGATAAAAAAACTTAACAGCAAACTCTACACTTGCTTAAAATCAAAACTTGCTTGTTGCCATAAAAAGTGTGCTTCTTGTGGTAAAAAAGAAGAATAAAAACAATTAAAAGGGTAAAAGAGATTTTGATCTCTTCTTATAGTCTATCTTCAGTCGTAAATAAGGTAGTTGTGGCAAAGACTACGCCCAATGCCCATTCTGAATGGAGTGAGGGTAGTGTAGCTGGAAGAAGACCTGTTATATACTGAGCAGCGCGATTCCATTTGGATTTTGCGTCTAAAATACAATCGTAATCCGAAAGGATTAAACTGTGGATAAAGTCGCCTTTTTAAAAATGTATGACAAAAAAATTTAAACTTAAAAATAGACACTACAAATCAAAACTTGTTTGTTGCTATAAAAATTGAAATTAGAACAATTTTAAAAGTAAGACGTCACGATATTTCTTAATACAATTTCAGTCAAAAGTTTAGACCGTTGCCGGGATGACTCAGCCCAATGCCCATTTTGGATGGAATTGAGGGAATGCAGCCGGAACCAGGCCTACATACTGCGGCATTGCAAAGCCTCCTGTGGCAACTGTCAACGGGGCACAATGCAACAGCGGTCTGCCAACCTGATCCTGAAAGCACCCAGTCTGACAGTGTCAGTTCAACGGCGGTCTCAGTTCATCAGCAGCGTAACGCCATTCTAAACTGAGCGGTATTATCAAGTCGTCCATTTGTCTGGTTGACGCGCCGACTTCACCAAGACCCAGAATAACAACGCACATGAAACCGCAATCAAATGTAGCCAACCATGTTCACACAAGTCCAAGGACCGTTGGACGTCAACCCAGCCAACAAGCAAACCAGCAAACAGGTAATTCGTCGCCCACGGAATCTTTAGTCAGAGCGCCGCAAATAATATTCGACCGTGTTACAGAGTCTCCACCCAAGCGGAAAATAACCCGACCACAGTCGCTCCCTTTGTCAGAGCAAAGGTCAAAAATAAAAAATAGAGTACCTTATCACCATCACTTGAGTCTACCAAGAACCAGGAACATTTCTGAACAGAGACAAGACGATAGCGATTTGAATCAAACAAGGAGAAATAGGATGTCATCAACAACAAAACCAGCAACCAGGAGACGCGGGGTTACTCCGCACCACCATGTAAATGTTCCGAAAAGGAAGGACAAAACGACAACGGCGGGCTCATTCGACCAGCATAGTGTGCTGATAAAATTACGGAAGCGAACGCCAAGCAATGCAAACGGACAGCAGCCTACAGGTGGGAACGGGGGACTTTGTAAAATTTCTCAAAGTGGTATTGAGTATTGTGTTTATCAATTTAATGATTAGAATGTGCCAAAGGAAATCCAATTTTTATTATAAATTCTAAAATTTGAAGTTTAAATAAATTAAGTTATCGTTTTCTTCACTGAATAAAAAAATAAAGACGACAAATCTAATTGTTAAGCAAGGTCTCGTAAAAGATGTTGCATACAAAGGAAGGCGAAATAAAAACAGACATTAGAAATTACCCAAAAATTTCCTACCAAAAAGTTTTAGAAAGAAACACATAAAATTGTATATTGTAATTGAAAAATATAATACATCGTAAAATTAACTGAATAATACTTCATCATCCCATAATAAACGCACATCATCTTTTAAATTGTCTCTCACCTTTTTTTTAAACTTTAAAGTTTTTACTGGTAAAATGTAGGAGAGAATTTTAGAAAGGATGTGCGTTTTTTATTAGTTGCGTAAATTATTATTCATTTTATTCTATAGTACATTGGATTTTTGTTTTATAGTTCATTTTTCATATCAAAAAATTGTTTCTTGTGAAATATTTTTTGGTATTTTGATGTTAAGTTATATTCCACCTCTTTTTGACTAATATATGCAAAATATGCAAAATCTTCTTCGAGGCCTTTCTGTACATTCCAATTTTTGTCGTAATTCTTCATAAAATCAAAATTTAAGAAAATAAAACTTCAAAAAAACAGTTGTAGTATAAGTTTTATTTGTTATAATTTAAATTTTTAGAATTTTTAATTTCATTTCAAATTCACTTCAGGGTTTCATAAAATACTGTTTCATAAAATACTGGTCTTTGTAAATTACAAGTCTATCAATAACTTTTTTTATTCTGAACCATTTGCGTTGAAATTTGAAATGAAAAAAGATTATATGCCATGTGCAAACTATTTAAAATTTCATGTACGTAGCTGTTGTGTGTTTAAAGTTATTCCAGTTTTAAACTTTGGCCACTTGTAATTTTTCACAAGTTCTCAAAAGAAAAATTTACCCTACTCCGAGTAGGGTAAAATTTACTTTACGATTTCACTTGATTTTTTTACAAGTTTGTAAAAAAACTTGAATACAAGTGAAAATACAAGTGAAAAACACAAGTAAAAAATACAAGTAAAAATACCATTGTAAATTTGAATTTTTTTTGTTGGTTTGTGGAGGTATATTAAAAAATCTATATATAAAAAATATAAAAATCTATATAAAAATTAAATATATTATTATTTATATTACTAATATTAAATTATATATTAAAAAATCTATATAAAAAACACATATAAAAACATCTTTTTATTTGTTTAAAAATTTACAAGTCAGTAATTTTAAAAACTTGTATTTTTCTCCATTTTACAAACTTGTAAAATTTACCAGTATCTTATGAAACGGGCCCCAGGAAGGGACGTTCAACGTCACATTAAGCACACATTTTTTAAAGATGAGATTGTACTTTTGTTACCTCCAACATGAGCTTAAATATGCAAGTCATTTTCTACCTAAATTTGAATTACAAATTATATAAATGTATAAAACAATACAATGTGTTAGTCATTACGAAAAATCAAGCCAACGTATTTTCTCAAACTTTAATAATCAAATAAAAATTATGCGTCCATAAAGGAAAGATAAATCATTTTTTAAAACACATTTTACTTGATTTAAAAAAAACCCACGCTCATTTTTATTAAGTTTTACAAAAAAGCTGCTGATATTTTAGAGATTAGGACACAAACGTTTATTAGATCATTAAGTTTTGATATTGTATAGTTGTTTTTTAATATAAAGCTGTAGATCTTGGTTGCAGGTGCCATTCGTATTTATTTGTTATTATAAGATGTATAGTCATCGATTATAACCAAAAGAGCAAGAAGGAAAAGGGGGAGGGGTGGGAAAAAGGAACAAAACCAAAAAAAAACACTAAAAAGTGGTTTGGACAAATATTCTTTAAAATTTTTGGGTATAACACTAGCAATTTTTTTATAATCAAATGTAAAAAGTAACTTTGCAGCATGTAAAACTCACACAAAAATATCAATGTTACATTTTGTTGTTTTTTGTATCTATATCTGCTATGTTTTTTATTAGTTTTATTACTTTTGTTGTATTTATTCTATTGCACATTTTTCTACTTCTACTCTTCTATTCTTATTTTTTTAAAAATATTTTTATGTGTTTTCTTTGACATATCACTTTATAACCCACTATTACTTGTTTAAACCGGTATATTCAGTTTTTAACCATTCCTTGAATTATTTAATATTTATGTGAAAATACATTATCTGTATATTCGCTATTTTCGAAGTTTACATTTTTATAATTGGGGATGTTCGTATTTGGTGCCTTGCTTTTAATTTAACTTTTTACAGGTTTCTTAACCCTTTGGGATTTTTCGGTCAAAAAAGCGCTTCAAATCCGCATAAGTGATTCCACGCCACCGATATTCAGTGTTAAACTTCGCGCGGAAAATAAATGCCACGCGTAATTTATCATTGAAAAACACTGACACGTAATTCCTTCTGCAAATTTGCGCGGAAAGCATCCCAAAGGGTTAAGTTATCTGTTTTATTGAGAAAAATTTTTGGTCTTTTTATTGATCTTTGCTTCGTTGGTGTCTATTTCTATACAGGGGCTCAAACAATTTTAGATTGTGTCATATCTGAAATTTTTCAAAATGCTCCAAGAAAAGAAATAAGAAAGATATTTTTTTACCTTTTTTGCATGCTTATACAAAAAAGGGTTTTATATGATTCGGAAGAAATGTCAATTAAAATTTTTGGAATTATATATATATAATATATAATTGTAATTACAACATTCTTTGGAAATAAATATTCTAAATGACAGTTTTTTTTTTATTTTTTTAATTACGAATTATTTATAAGTTTTTATAATTTTTTTATTAATTTTTATTTTTTAATCATCAAAAAACGATGTAATGTTTTATTTTATTTTTTTCTGGTTAAACATATAATTTTTTAGTTTCACATTATTAGTTTTTAGTTTCACATGATTAGAATTAAGTATTCTATTTGCATAACAATAACTTAAATCCTATAGTTTTATTTTTTCCAGAATGAAAAAAATATATTTTTTTCTTCGATATTGCCTTTAAAAAATTCTTGCAGATTTTTGTGACACTGTTCAGTTTGTTTTTTTTATTGAGCAGTTTTTTAAATTTAAATTTATTTGTAGTCTAGTTTTATGACTTTTATACACAGTAAAACATATTTGTAGAAGCACAAAAACAAGACGATCTTCGATGAAAAGCTTTAAAAAAATTGAGACCTCTTTATTGCTTATTAAACCTGTTAAACATATTATTATTATTTTTTTATTTAAAAATACATATATTATGTTTTATATCACACACAACTCGCCATCTTATTACCTCTTAAATTGTCATGTTGTATTGTTGCTCCACAATTTTGTTAAATTTTATTTAATTTTGTTTATATTTTATTGTATTAGTGTTTATACTTTTGTTTAGTGTTTATACTATAATACATAGTTTAAAGTTATTTGGGGTTTGTTTAGTTATAGCAAGTAAATATAAAGTTTTTTTACCAAACGACAAACTAACAAGCAATGGATAATTAAAACTATATTAATTTAATTATTTAATTTCATTAATTAATTTAAATTTTAGTATTTATATCAAAACGATAAGGTTTCAAGTTTTATAACTTCAAAAATATTTTGAACAATTTAGATTTTTATTTATCACATTTTTAGCTTGTCGTTTTGGTATAAATAAATATGGGTAGTTTTGATATATTTTAGGAACAGACCATTCAATTGAAATTTAAAAAAATTACCTTGATAAAGTTTGACTTATTTTTAAGGTTCTTCTTGAGTTTCTAAGGAAAACTAGGGTAGTGCATTTAATTTCGGCACTTTTCTTAATTGGGCATTTTTGATTTTGGACTATATCTTTGGTAATCCTGGACGGAATAAGACGTTTTATAGCTCAAATGAGAGCTAATTATATATAAATGACTGTCGTGAGCTTTTTATTTGTTATGTTATGATATTTTTATGTGAAATTATGTGATTTATAAAAAATAATTTTTTTACTCGTTGTTAGAACATAGGCATTTCATGATTATGCAATAAATTGGTTTCAAAATTAAACTGTCCTGGCAAAATTTAGTCTATTTTCCGAATTTTTAGTCCCCGTGGTTCTACGTTGCGTCTGTGGTGAGCAATCGTTATAAAATAAAATAGTGTAATTTCGGCACTCATATGATGTAGGTAAAAACGGATTGTATTAAGTGGTCGGGTGTTAAATTGTAGTTGTAAATAGTTAAGAGACACCGTTGAAATGTGTAGGGGTCATAGCACTGCACTTAAACTCGATTAAAAGGGTCCTTTTAAAAAGTGCCGAAATTAAATGCACTTTTTTCCCAAATTTTACTCATTTTGATACCATTTGGCATTTTAGCTGTAACTTTTTGCCAGTTACACGTTGAACAACAAGTAGAAACTTAAATTAAAGAAAACTGTCTCAAGATAATGATAGGCTTTTAAATTTTTGAAAATGATGATTTTTTTACTGAGAAACAATCGATTGTTTGTAAAGTGCCGAAATTAAATGCACAAATTTAATTTCGACAATTTTCCATTTTTTTAAAAACTGATTTAATTAAGTAAAAAAATACTTTCGTACAGTAAAACTTTTGTGACGCAACGCAGTATTGTGAAAGCTTCAAAATGAGCTATCAAACATGAAAATCGGGCTATATACTAAAAAGTTACATCGGAAAAACAAAAAAGTGCCGAAATTAAATGCACTATATATATGATTCAAAGTCCAGTGGTTAAGGTTGTTAAAATGTTTTATCTTGATAACTTCATGAAATAATAAGTTATAACTTTTAATTAAATTCTCTGTTCTTAAAGAATGCCGAAAGTTTAACTTGTATTTAAAATTAGCAAAACACGAGTTATTTGAAAATATGCAAAAACAGTTGCAGGAACACTTCGTCGATACTCTGACACAAAGAGTCACAATAATTTCAAAAATCAACGTGACTCTGACTCATTTTGTTTAGATTGTGTGAGGTTTAAGATATAAAAAGAATCACAGTTATGAACATTTTTTAACGCTTCTGTCTTATTGTGTAAAAGTAACGACGACTTGCAATAAAAAATCATTTTCCAAATTAAATTTTTATATTGTCCGAAAACGGGCAGAGGCTTGAATGGCTGAACCCGGCCCGATCTGGCCCGGAAGCATGTATTTTTTAAATTTTTTATACTGTGTTGTCCTCTGGTACTGCCCGGCGAATTTGGCTGCGACATTTCTGTTCATGTTTAATCACGAAATTTATAAGAGGTGGGGTTTATTATAAGCTGATGATCGCAAGTTAAATTTTTAATATATATACATCGTTGTCAAATCGTTTTTCTTAAAAGTTTTTTTGGCATCTAGCGAGATTTTTTTTTCAATTATGCGGTGATTTTCAATTTTAAAAAGTTTCGTTTTAAACCAAGATTGATGCAGTAGTAAAAAATAGTAGAAAAACACATGTATTTTGTAAAAAAAGCATAGATGATTAATATTAAAATTCTAAAACTATATCTTTACTATTGTTTTTGAGAGATCTGAAAAGACAGCGGTTTTTTGAGCTTTGTCCTATTTTTATGTTACATTTATAGATAAAATAGTAAATTTTCACATAATTATTATATTTCAAAAAAAAATTTATAAATAAATTTTTTTGCAAACTTATAAAAACGACTAAAAATAGTTTGAGAATATAACTTAATAACTTAAAACATGTGTCAGAATAAATGATTTTTAGATTATTTTTAAATGGTGGGCTCTAGAATTCTGAAGAAAGGTTTTTGTAAATAGACGGAGCTCCAAAGAAAAATTACATTACTAAAGATAAATTCTATCAGGGTGAAATTGAGGGCGTAACCGCTCTCCGCCAGTAAGAAATAAACAATAAACCCGTGAGCGAGAAAAATTTAAAAAAAGTTTTCAGCGGTTATGTAACCAATTAGTATTTAGTTGCGTCATGTGTTCCTCTGCACGTGATATTTTCTCAAAAAACAAGTGGTTACTTTACCACTCATCTATTTTCAACCTGATAGAATTTATCTTTAGTAATGTAATTTTTCTTTGGAGTCTCGTTGTTTCAATATAATAGGGTATGAACTAAAAATACGACAAAAT
>JASAMX010006537.1:0-58321 GCA_030248175.1 Microlaimidae sp. YZB2_3
GTTTGTGCCACTTGACGACTGTTGAGATGGATAATTTGAATTAGAAATAGTTAATCGCCACGCATAATTATTACTACTACTGGCCGATTGTTGCGATTGGTAGTTGTTATTAGTAGAAGGTTGTTGAGACCCAAAACTGTTGGCATTACTTGAAGAGGATTGAGAAGCATAGTTTGTATTTGTAGCAGCTGAATGAGAAGGATAATTATTGTTCGTTGCTGTAGCCTGCGACCCATAGTTGGTATTTGAAGAGGCTGCCTGGTTGCCGTAGTTCATATTTGTTGAAGCTGTCTGTGGTGCGTAGTTTGTATTGGATGAAGATGACTGTGATGCATAGTTTGTACTTGATGAGCTGGGCTGTGGCGCATAATTTGTATTACTCGCAGATTGTTGTTGTGCATAGTTTGTGTTGGTTGAAGCTTGCTGAGATGCATAATTCGTGTTGGTTGAAGATGGTTGAATAGATGGCGCGTTAACTGCAGCCGGTTGCGATGGATAATTTGTATTGGTTGCAGCTGATTGGCTGGCGCATAGTTTGTATTACTCGCAGCTGGCCGCTGGTGCATAGTTTGTACTGGTTGAAGCTGGTTGCTGTGCATAGTTTGTATTACTTGCAGCTTGCTGCTGTGCATAATTCGTATTGGTTAAAGTCGCTTGTGATGCATATATTATATTAGCTGGATATTGTTGTTGTGCATAGTTCGTGTTGGTTGAAGCTGGTCGCGGTGCATAGTTTGTATTAGATGATGATGATGCGTAGTTTGTATTAGTTGCAGCCGGTCTCGGTGCATAATTTGGATTGCACGCAGTCTGCTGTGCCGGGTAATTTATATTCGTGGCAAACGGACTGCCGGGAGTTACCGCCCACAGTAGACGCCGGCTGACGTGCGAAGAAATTGGGCGGTGGAGCCCTATAAGAGTTTCCGGAAAATTGACTTGTCACGCTGGTCCCGTAGCTGGAACTGGATGCCTAAAATGAAATCATTTTTATCGTCGTTACTATGACACAATGAGTCAGAAGTGTTATAAAATACTGCTAACTGTGACTTTTTTTATTCTTTACCAAACAACGAGCAACAACAGATCAAAGTCAGTTTCACATTAACTTTTTGCTGATTGCGTCTATTTCGCGCTAGAGAGTAATACAACGTTATGATAATATAAAAAAATAATTTTTAGCTTTACTCATGTCATTTTAACAGAATTAATTGCTGGGACAATTTAAATGTAGATTGATATTGTATCTGTTTTAGCCTTTTTCCTGACGAAGAAACACGTTGCTTGTTTCGTAACTCTAAGAAGAAAGTAATAAAGTTTTATCAACTTGAGGATAACGCCCGAAAACAATTATATTAAATGTAGATTCATTTTTATTGTTTTTTTTTTAATGGCATTTTCATTACACAAACCGCCATTCTAGTAACTCTAGTGAGGACGATTGCTTGCAATATTAATTAATATTGTGGACGCTATTGACGTGTTTTCCCATTATATTTTTATTAAATTATATATTGCCAAACTTTTTTGATACTAAAAGAAAAATTCAAAACATTGTAGATAACAAAAGTTAGCTAGTTTTTGTCGCAATTGGTTTTTTCGCTGTTTTACCTCAGAAATCTATAAAAAAGTATCAGGAAATCTTTTGAAATGCTGCTTAAAATCAGACAAACTAAGAATGACAATAAAAGAGCATAGTTTAATCGTATATAATCTTTTTTCTTTTTATATTTTTTTACTTTTTTGTTATATACCAAAAAATCAATAAAAAGTTTCAACTCAAATCACAAACAGAAATAATTTTTCTTTACTTTGTGCGAAAGTTTCTGCATTGTATGTTTTTACAGTTCAATTGAGACACTTTTTTGATTCATTTCTTCTTTATATGACGCAGTTCCTCAAACCACTGTGTTTTTCCGGGCTCTATCTTTGTAATTTCCCCCGAAGACACAAATAAAACTTCAGTTTAAAAACAACGTTTATAGTTTTATAGGGTCGGATTTCCTTTTTGTTTTATGTATTTTTAATATCACAAAGTTAACATTATGTAAAGAAAGTGCAGACTTTTATAAAAATGCAGGTAAATGTAATGTCTAACAACATTTATTTTGCGCTTTTTTTTATTTTTTCAGAGAAAGATTTTTCTTCTCAAGAATTGGAGGTATTCCTCGTTTCGACTTTTTCAAATCTTCGTCCCTACAGCAAAATTAGCCAGAGTCATTATAAAATACACACGACTGTGGCTTATTCTGTAGCTAATAAACGCCATAGAAATCTAAAATGAGTCACAGTCGCCTATATTTTATACAAATCATGGCTCATTTTGCCATAGAAACGACGAAATTAAGACGCGTAGACACGTTATTTTATTGGCAGTCGACACGGTTTGACATCGTATTTCTGGTTATTTTCTACCATTAGCTTAAATTTATCGGATTCGGACAAATCTTCCAAACAAAATTTAACATTGTTTTGTGGACATAAACATGACTCCAGACGGTGAAATTTTGTTTGAAAAGAGAGAGATCTTTGTGTCACAATTACAAAAATGCACCTGCAACAAAAAAATGTTAGCGGTGTTTTTATGGCTGTTCATAAAATTTTGTTTGAAAACGCAAGACCAGTTTAATTTCCGCTTGAAAAAAAAACAGAAAAATTATAAAACCTAAAAAAATATTAAAATAAATATACAATGTAGTTGTGATGTTACACAAAGATTTTAGAAATTAATAAAATCACAAAATTTAAAAAGTGAATAGTTGTGATTTTCTTTCAAAGTTTCAGCTTTCTGAGTTATAAAACAATTCCTAGTGTTCCTTAGCTCTAAATTGTTTTTAGAGTAATATTATGTTGTAACAAAAACCAAATAATCTAAATCCAACTAAAAGTAAAGTCTTTCCAGGCTGAAATTAAGGGCGTAACCGTTCTCCACCATGAAAGAAATAAACAATACACCCGTGAGCAGAGAAAAATTAAAAAAAAGTTTTCAGCGGTCATGTAACCAGTTGCGTTATGTGTTTCTCTTCCTCGTGATATTTTCTCAAAGTACGAATGGTTGCTTTACCACTCATATATTTTCACCTTGATAGAATATATCTTTAATAGTTTTTTTTAAACATAAGCATTTTTTTAAATTTATTAATTTTCATATTTTGAAAAAAAAATTAAATCCGTAAATAGTATTGAAAAAATAAATAAATTTTAGGCGAGTTAATTAAAAAATGGAGCTCTAGAGCATTATATTTTAAGGATCGTCAGTGGTTCATTGGCAAACATAACGATTTTATCAATTAATTTTAAGTTTCACAGTCAGCCCGCTAATAGGCACCTTGCACTGGAACTCGGTTTATACATGAAGTATGCAATATACATAAGTGTCACCATAATGGATAATTACCTATCTTCTGCTTATCTTTTGTAGTATGCAGATCAACGGATCGAAAGCGCGCGAAATTTTGATACTACAAGCCTAAGTAGGAGATAGGTAATTATCCATTATGGTGACGTTTATGTATATTGCATACTTCATGTATAAACCGAGTTCCACTGCAAGGTGCCTATACCCACCAAGAACTGTAAACGGACTGGGCTAAAATTTGAAGGGTCTGGCCTGGCCAAGAAAACAAAATCTAAATTTCAAAATTTAAAAAAATATAAAAATATATCTAAAAATCTAGGTTTTTCACATATTGTTTATGCCTTGATGCCCACGCCTGTTTGACATCATAACGTAAAAACATTTTAAAAAAATTTTTAATTCCAAGAAGCATTTCCAATTTTCTTTGCATTTTGATTGGTTCACATCAGTGTCACCTAATCGACCAAAGACACATAAGGAATAATTTGCATACAACAGGATTAAATCTGCATAACATCCTTTGGAATTTTGAAATCAGTATAATGCAGGGTACAGTCTACTTTACTTGATTTTTGGTAAAAACCACTTATCAAGGATTCAAAACCTCAAAACGTCATATAGTATCTGGTGATATGATGTCATATATTTTTTGCTCTGTGGGAATGTCTGTTTGTGACAAGAGCATGTTTTAGCCAATAAGCGCTTGGGAAAAAATTGATTTTTAATAAATGATAAATCTCCATTTTTTACTGTCTTGAAGATTACCTGGCTGAAAAGTGATTTTACATTGTGATAACTCTGTGAAGATTTTTAAACAGTGGGCAACTTGCCGTTTAAATAAGATACTTTTGGCCATCGTGGAATTACAATTCCAAAGAATGCATTGCACATTTACTTCTGTTGTATGCAAATAAATCCTTATGTGACTTTGGATTTAGGCTCGATGGAGTCTTGGGAACTTGGAGCTGGAACTTGGAGCCGAAAAAGGGAACTTGGAGACGTAGGTGGGGAGCTTGGAGCCGTAAGTTGGGAAGTCAAAGCCGAAGTAGAAAACTCGCTAGAAACTTTTGACCCGAACCTAAGCGAAACCTAAATCTAATCCAAATACTGATTTTTCTTAAAGGCTTTAAGTTGCTATTGGCTCGTGGCTCCTAGTTTTCAAAATTTCTCCATTGTTCCCGAACCTTCCCTGCTCGTGGCTCTCAAAGCCCTGTACCCAACTTTGAGCGATTGCCAAGTTTTTATCAAATACTGGATATCCCTTTAAACTTTTGCCTGGAAAAATTCTTAATTGGCTAATCCCGTTCCGTATGTCAGTAAGAACATCCAACTACATACGTATGTATGCAAAATTTTTTAAAAACTATATTTAATTTTAAAACAAACGAGCATATTTAAATTTTAATAAAAACTCATACCTGCGGCTGTGGGGCGATTCGAAATAAGTCACAGACCTGTCTATTGTGCGTGTAAAGGACAGACTTGCAAAAGGTACTCATGCACGGTACAGAAATAAAGTAAATTTACGGCGTTTCCAGATAGTACGTAATTATTGAATCTTTGCAAATTCCTACTATTATGCAGCTTTTAAAGATTTAAGATCATTAAGCAAATCATTTAGCATTTGCCAAGGTAATGGTGCATTCATGTTGAACTTTTTGACCGAAAAACTGTGAAACAATTTCATATCTTTAGTTTTTTTTTAATTAAAAAACGCGCATTACAGGACCGGAATATTTGAAATCTCCAGAAGATAAAGTACTCGATTTAGTTTATTTATCACTTATTAACTGTATTTTACAAACCTTGACATTTATAAAGCGTCGTATTTTTGAAACATTAATACAGCGGGAGTCGTTTTAAAAGTTATTAGTAATTAAAGTAACAGGAATGTTTGGCAAACTAGCGTAAATTCACACATCTAAACACTCCTGTTGGGATATGCCCGTTCGTCTCTCCACTCGGGAAAAGCGCACAAAGTAACTGCGTATTATTGTACTTTGGGTAGTAGCATCCGTCGCATCGTACGTTCTGTTACCAAAAAATATAAAAAAAAAAATTTTTTTTTTTTTTTTTTTTTTTTTTTTTTTTTTTTTTTTTTTATCAACAACATATATATACATATACACAATTAATTAATAAAAACTAATTTAAATTCTTTTAATTAGGCACATTTTTGTTTATACAATGCATAAACATGAACGAATAGTAGCGAATTCACTTCCAAATCTTTTTACGGTAACCGGGGAATCCCGCAGTTGATATGTTTTTTTATTAACAGAAGATTTCTGTTTTGGAAAAATTCAAGAGTAAATTTTTAATTCGATTAGCTGGTGATACATTGATTCATCTTGCGCAAGGTTACGACGGTGTGACGACTGCGCGAAGAATCCAAAAAAATAAATTGCATGTGCCAAAAAAACTTCCTTATTTACAAAATCGCTATCTTTCATCGCAAAGTCACCAACTTTTATCTAAAAATTTAATATTATAGCTATACTTGCGTGAAATAAATCGCAAAAAAATGGCAAAAGTAAAGCGAACTAGACAATGCTATTCGCTAACTAAATATTTTTTTTTAATTTTGCATATTGAAAGATAAAATTAAATAAATATATTCAAATAATATGTTAAAAAATCATCCACGTCTCAGTAAACAAATTGCAATATCTGTTTAGTTTAACACTAAGTCTTTTCGAAATTGATGATAAGACGAAAGAAGTTTTGTCAAGGCGAGAATATCTTTGAAAATGTAAGATTAATTTAATAAAAAACTTTATTAGTAAAATTTCAGCGTTGAGCCATATGTACAATTATTGACTTAATCAATGGAACTGTTAACGAGATACGCTCACCAAATATTTTTTTAGTCTTAGGCCATTTTGAAGATATTAAGTTCTGTAGTGATTCCGACGCAAAATATATCTTTTAAATTTTAAATTAGTTTTTATTTAAAATTAAAATATCGACGAACTATATTAATTTTTAAGACGAAGTAATTTTTTACTTCGATAAATTATAATAACAAAGACTGAAATAAAAATTTTAATTGTATAGAAACATTACATTCCAAAATCATATAAAAATATATTTTGGTTGTTGTAATGTCACATTGTAAATTCGTGAATGTGTTAAACGTTGTAACACTGACACTTTTGTTCAAACTTAACAAGGTTATTTAGGTATAAAACTAATATTTCATCAAACTATATTTAAACTGCCAATATTTATTTGGCAACATTTACAACAAATATTGTTTACTATTTTTAATGTCTACATATTTTTAAAAATAAAATTTTACAATTATATTTTCACGCTTAAATGTAGTTAAACAATAGAAAAAGATAATTCGTTATGAAATGTTTTATGAGATTTAGAATTACAAAACATGCTTATACAAAACAAAGAATAATCATCAAATTTAAAAAAAAATTTTAAGGGCCAATTGACGTATGTTTTGTGAAAAATAGGAAAAAAAATTCCGTACGTTTGAATTTTTTCAAAAAAAAACCGTCATAAAAATGGCCAAAATTTTTTATTGGTCTCTCGATGTCACTTAACATATTTAGGAGGTCAGCCAGATTACTCAACAAATTCAAAAACGAGAAAAATTCATCAAAAAACTTCTGTTATTTCGTTTCAAATTTTACTTATTACAATTGAAAAATTGAGACTTCCACTATTTCAGCTGAATAATCCACTGGCTTCAATTGTTTGGCGGGAAAAATATCGATATTCGGTTAGATATGGCGCGGCAAAGACTGCTGAATTTCCACTGACTCCGACTGTGTAATATGTGAGTTTCGGTGAGAAAAAAGGATATTCGGTGGGATTTGGCCAAGAAAGTCGGTTGAATATCCACTAACACCGACTATGTAATATTTGAGCTTTGGTGGGGAAAAACTGACAGTCGGTGAGATTTTCCGGGAAAGTCGGTGGAAAATCCACTGTCTCCAAGTAGTAATATCTGAGCTTGGATAGGAAGAAAACAATAGTCGCTGGGATTAGGCGCAGGGAAATCGGTAGAGTTCAGTTGAGTTACACCGCGGGCTTTTTTAAAAATCCAAATCCGGAAAGGTGGAGCCTACCCGAAGACAATCGCCTTCCGTTGACAGACGGATGGACAATTGACAAGTTGGACAATTCACAAGTCGGTAGGTGTCAAACGCTATCGCGGGTCTGTGACGAGAAAGTTATTTTCCACCGCTCTCCTCTTGCGCGCGAAGAATTATGGTCCGCGACGGTAAAAGGGACTTCACTTATCCGCTACTCCGTCTCAGTTCACCAGAAGGAGTCCGACTCCGCCTAAACTGTGAAAGGTTTAAAATCAGTCTCCAAACGCCTTTAATTTCGTAAAAAAGGTAAAAAGAGTCGGTGTCAAACTGCTTTTACTATAGCTTCGACTTTTTTTGCCAAAAATGAAGGCAATTTTAATCTTTTTTGGCTGGCAGAAAGAGTCGACAGGTCTCATACTTCTTTCGAACTGTGACTAGATTTGCGAAATTGCGTGGAATCCGCGGGCCACGGCGTCGATTAGACGTTTCACTTAAAACGTCGGAAGTTGCGTTGTGATAGTTAAAAGATTGATTTGAACTAATTTTCCGCTCAGTTTATTCGGCAAGTCGTCTTTTTTAAAACCCGCGGGCTACACTTAACATTTTGTCACAAATTGGAACAGGGCGATGCGGTTTTTAGTATATTTATATACTTTAGCAAAACAAAAACAGATTTCCGCCGTTTTAAGAAAAAAAAATTAGCAAAAACGAGTTTACGGTTAAACCGGTTTAAGTAAGTATAGTAAACAGAAGTTTTGGAAAAATTTTATATTCCACTAAAAAATTTAATTTTTTCATTAGAAAAAAAACCAGCTTTTACAAGAGCGCCAAACAACCGTAAACAAAATTTCACATCAAGGGAGGTGTTTTGCCATTGATTTAGTTGCAGATTGCTTTTAAGTTATAGTAGAACCGGTTTAAAGGAAATCGACGACTAGTTTTCCAAAAAAATTATAAACTTTTATAAATTAGAATCAACTTTCATTTAAGCAAAGCGATATAAAGGGGTGGTTTAAAAGAAGCATAGACTGAAAACTGAATTTTATTTAGGCATTTATTTTAGCGAGTTAATACATAACATTCAAAATTAAACTGTTTAAACAGTTTAAACAACTAATTTGTTTTGACTTATGGAATACAAAGCAATACTAACAATACAAATTATGTATCCGTCAAATAGCCACAGCAACCTATCCAAGAATTTGTTTATTTTTCATTTTATTGTGGAAATAAAAATATGCAAAGCACAAAATATAAGCTTGAGTAAATAAAACTTGGTTTTTTGACTATAGTGAGTTTAATTGCTATTTAATTGCTATAAAGGAATTTTTATGGATTGGTTTAACTTTACGTATACGATTTAAAACTTCAGGTACGTGTTTAAAATGTAAACCTAAATTTTAAATTTTTTGTGACACTCAGAACTAGTACAACATTGTCATGTGCTAATTTTCAAAATATGAGTTTGTTTATAAGGATTGATGTGAAAAATTGAAGTATTTTGCTTTGTTAAAAGCGTAACGCTTTCATTAAAAATGTATTAAGATTATGATTTTTTAAAATAATAAATATTTATATTTGCATTGCACTGGTGATTTAAGGCTGGTTCATACTTATGTAAAAACGTCCTTTGGATTTGGACAAAGTCCAATGGACGTTTTTACATAAGTATGAATCAGCCTTTATAATACACAAAATAAATAATGATGTACATAAAAGTTAAGATTTTTACTCATAAAACTTTAATTTAATATATTTAACCTAATAACGCAGTTTTATCTTAAATATGAAATTACTTGTAACTTTAGTGAAAATCCAAAATCAGAAATTTTTAGCGTAAACACCGCCAGAGATTATTAACTATTATTTGACGAAATTCAAAATCCTTTTTTTGTTTATTTGGAAAGACAGAGTTTTACAGTAAAAAATGTAAAAAAATTCTTTAGAATCCTAAATAAATTTTTTATTAAAAGTTTTACTTAAAATTCAAACCGTTTCCAATTGATCACTTGTTTCCAAAATTCTAATTTAAAATTTTTCTAAAATAAAAAAATTAAATAAAAAATTGTAGCGAAAACAAAATAATAATTCCAAGTACCTATAGACAAAAAATATTTATCAAAAAATAAAAGCTATTACATAAACCACTCTAAAATTTTAATTTTATAAAATTTAACATGTTCCAAAAAGAAGTTTCAGCAAAAATTCTAAGCTATTTATCATTATAAAAAACGCAAAAAATTAAAAAGTAAATTTAAATGACATTTTGAATTATTATATGCTTACAGCTTGTAAATTTTGATGGTTTTAATTATCGTTTTCTGGTGAAATTTTTATAATTTTTGTTATTTTGTAAAAAATGCCAAAATCTAAAAAGTAAATATATATATATATATATATATATATTTGTTTATGACCAAACAGTTATGTATTTTTATTTTTTATATAAATTACCACTGCTAACAATATTTTTGAATAAAAAAATGGTAAAAATTTTCAAAATAGGGTTTTTTAGACACAAATTATACTTGCATAAAACTTTTCATTCGTTATTAATAGATTTTTTGAAAATAATAAAATTCATTGTCTATTTAGGATGAAAAATTTCTGCAAATAAATGATTTAGAATGTTTTTACTATATTATCGAAATAAAAATTAACTGATCACCATGAAGTGGAGAAAATTTTGGCTCTTAAAAATAACAACTCTGATATATAATTTTAAGCAGATTCGCAAACAAAAAACTTTGATTTTTGAAAATTCAAAAGCTATTTTTGGGCAAATTCTTACTGGTTAAAAAGTGTTTTATGTCAAAATAGGGTAGTGCATTTAATTTCAGCACTTTTTTTGTTTTTCCTATGTAACTTTTCACTGTATGGCCCGATTTTCATGTTTGATAGCTCATTCTGAAGCTTTAACGATATTGCGTTGCGTCACAAAACTTTTACTGTACGAAAGTACTTTTTTATTTAATTAAATTAGTTTTTAAAAAAATGGAATTTGCCGAAATTAAATGTGTGCATTTAATTTCGGCACTTTACAAACAATCGATTGTTTCTCAGTCAAAAAATCATCATTTTCAAAAATTTAAAAGCCTATCATTATCTCGAGACAGTTTTCTTTAATTTAAGCTTCTACTTGTTATTAAACGTGTAACTGGCAAAAGTTGCAGCTAAAATGCCAAATGGTATTAAAATGAGCAAAATTTGGGAAAAAAGTGAATTTAATTTTGGCACTTTTTAAAAGGACCCCCTTAATCGAGTTTAAGTGCAGTGTTATGACCCCTACACATTTCAACGTTGTGTTTTAACTATTTACAACTACAATTTAACACCCGACCACTTAATTCAACCCGTTTTTACCTACTGCAATATGTGTGCCGAAATTACACTATTTTATTTTATAACAATTGCTTACCACAGACGCAACGTAGAACCACGGGGACTAAAAATTCGGAAAATAGATTAAATTTTACCAAGACAGTTTAACTTTTAAACCAATTTATTGCGTAATCATGAAATGCCCATGTTCTAAAAACGAGTAACAATTTTATTTTTTATAAATCACACAATTTCACATAAAAATATTATAACATAACAACTAAAAAGCTCACGACAGTCATCTACATATCATTAGCTCTCATTTAAACTATCAAACGTCGTATTCCGTCCAGGATTACCAAAAATATAGTCTAAAATCAAAAATGCCCAATTTGGAAAAGGGCCGAAATTAAATGCACTACCCTATTCTGGATAGTAAAATTGAAATTAATTTTATTAATTGTTGTCTTTAAAATCCGCACCATCAAAACCCCCGAACAATTATTTTTAGATTGTGTACAGTCATAAAAGCTATAGCTTCCTGTCTGTATCTGTCTGTCCTGTCTGTATCTGTCTGTCTGTAGCTATATCTGTCCATTTTGTAAAAGTCCGTGTCTAAAGGGGTTTTTAGAAGTGCGCTTGTAGTTTAAAATCTGACATTAAAATTTTTAATCCCCACAATTAAAAATCAAGAATTTGGCAAATACTACGGTACGGCAAAATGATTCACATGTGTATAAAATATATGCTACATTGACTCATTTAAATTTTAAATGGTACACTTTTGACTAGAAAATGAGTAACAGTTACGAGTATTTTATAAAGACTGTGGCTCATTTTGCCGTATTAATAGTAACGTCAAATATACTATGTATTCTGCTATGCTCTTATATAATTCAATTCCCCTACAAAGCCTGCGTGCCGTTAGGGGGATTTTTTAAAAGTTCTGTCGCGAGTACTCGTAATTTTGTACACACTATATTTTTTTTAAATAAGTAATACTAATGCAAATTACAGCTGCTTGTATGGAAAAGAAACTGTGTACTTTCGAAGAAACTTGACTCTTTGACATTAAATCTTCAACAATAGGATTTCATTGTGTAGCTAATACCTATGTAATAAAATACCTTTCGGACGTGTGCGGACAGGTCGCGCCTGTTTTTGTGTTTTTATGTATGTACCTCAGCTTCTTTAGCCTGAGTTAAGTATGTATGTATGTTTGTGTGTGTGTGTTATAATCGATGATACGATTTTTTACGATACAATTAATTTAAATGATAGGATTTTGATTTTTGCATTTGGACTTTTGTATGGTAAATAAAGATTAAATAAACATATTAATAGCGCAAAAAGGCAATTAACAAAAACAAGTCAAGTCACATTAATACAACAAGTAAAAGGGCAATATCAATGTGTTTCGTTTTTATTTTATTTGACTTTCAAATTTAATAAAAATAAAAATAACAAAATATATTTATACTATTTAGGTAAAAAATTATTTGTATTGTTAACAAAAAACAATTGTCAAACAATTAAAACAAATTCAAAACAAGTCGCTAAAAATTGCATAAGCGAAATTTCTTTCTGTTTTATACTATATTAAAAACAATCTAAAAATGCATATAGTCAAGCTTTTAAGCTATTGTTTCGCTTCTTTTTTAATGTGATATCTGTGTTTTAATGTTGGCTGACCATGTCTAACAGATATTTTCTCAAGGACTTCATGCGTATTATACATAGTTTTTAAAAGGAAAAATTATCGCTTAAATATTATTTATTATCTTAATTCTAGCAAAAGACGAAACAAAGTTTCGAAAAAAAAGCCTTATATTAAATGGAATAGTATAAGGCTACATAAGACTAAAAACTAAATGCCAGAAAAGACTGAAACAAGTCTCTTTAAAACCTGTAAATTAATAACAGATTTTGTGAAATTTTCAGAAAAACAAAACCGAATAAAAACAATACGTGTAAAAGCTTTATTTTGCGTTTTTTAACCATTAATAAAACTTAATTCACATAAATTTCTATCAAAATGGATTAACTTTTACATGAGTTAACCAGCTGTAAATACCACAGTATTAGTTAAGTCACACGTCGTCAAAACGAAATAAAAAAGTATAACGCAAGCGTTACAGTAACCATGAAAAATTTTTGTCAAAATAAGTTATCGCATTGCGCATTAAATTTTGTAATTTATCATTATTTTCGTATAAAACAAAACGTACCGCCATATTAACGGCTTTTTAAAATCAAATATCAAGTTTTAAGTCCGAAAAACATTGAAAAATTCAGATTTAATATAAGGCAACTTTTAATTTAACAAATACATTGACAGCTAATTTGTTTTATGTAATAAATAGAAACATTAAAGAAAAAGTCGCCTTATATTAAATATGAATTTTTCAATGTTTTTCGGACTTAGAACTTGATATGTGATTTTAAAAAGCTGTTAATATGGCGGTATGTTTTGCTTTATACGAAAATAATGATAAATTACAAAATTTAATGCGCAATGCGATAACTTATTTTGACAGAAATTTTTCATGGTTACTGTGACGCTTGCGTTATCTTTTTTATCGTTTTAACAACATGTGACTAATACTGTGGTATTTACAGCTGGTTAACTCATGTGAAAGTTAATCCGTTTTGAGAAATTTATTTGAATTAAGTTTTATTAATGGTTAAAAAACGCAAACTAAAGTTTTTACACGTATTGTTTTTATTCGGTTTTGTTTTTACTGAAAATTTCACAAAATCTATTAGATTTACAGGTTTTAAAGAGACTTGTTTCAGTTTTTTCTGGCATTTAGTTTTGCTTTATGTAGCCTTATACTATTTTCATTTTTAATTGAGAAGGTTTTTTTTTGAAACTTTGTTCGTCTTTTGTGCTAAAATTTCCGCTTTTTAATGCATTGAATTCAATGTCATTTATCCAAGTATAAACATTAAAAAATTTCCTCATTTTTTAAAAGAAACGTCATGGTCTCCTCATGATATGAATACAATTATTTTCATATCCAAAACTTCAATGTAATTTTAAGTAGTATACTATACAAAAATTATCTGGGTAACTCCGTAGAAAATCTATGGAACCTGAAAGAACCATTTTATTTTTAAACAACACAAAACCACACCATTGTAAATGGTTTTTCCCAGGTTCCATACAATTTTACGAGGTTACCCAGACCGGTATTTCTGGCGTAAATTTTTGAAGTGATTGCAGCTTCATAGTAATCCATACAAAAAAGAGTTTTTTCTGTTTCGATTTTGACAAATTTCCGTCTATTGAAACATTGTACCCCGCAGTGCTCACACGTCACCCAAGATTTATTTCATTTTATTTTTTTAAATATTTTTATTGTTGCCATATGGCTGCTAATTAGTGGTAAGGATATTTTTTCGCTCTTTCCCGTTGAAAATTAATAATTTTTATAAAAAGGTAAGGAATCATAATTTAAACCAAAAAAATCACCACAAGAGAATGTGTATTACTGAATGAAGTTACTTAATATGTAATTCAGTAAGGAAAAACAGTGTCACACAAGTACCCAGTACCTAATGCATAACAGAAAACTGGTCATTTTTCACATGAACAGAGGTTTAACTACAGGCAATAGAGCATATTCGAGAATGAAATTCAGGTGAGGGGGCAATTTAGCATCTACGTGCAAAAAATCAACTCCAAATATTCACCACAGGAAAAAATTTTTGGGGGACCCCAAAAAAAAAAAAAAAAAAAAAGTTAAGCAAATTAAGCTTATAAGTATAAAATTCAGGTGTGTTTAGCAAAGGTTTTTAATATTAGAAAAATATGGGTAATATTTTAGTTATGTAAAATGTTTAGATTTTTAATTGGCTAAAAAACTATTAAAGGTTTTGTTGATTTCGATGACGCCATCAACAACGGTTAACCGCGCAGTGACTTAACCCATTTAATATAAGGGAAAGAGCGCTCCGCGCTCTTCCCTGATTGTTTTTTTATCGCTTAAATAATTTAAAATCTTTGAAAATAAAAGCCATTAAATCTAATAAATCAAAAACAAATGACCTAATTCATAGCTACAAAATGTCAAATAAATACTTGGATATTGATGGAGACAAAATATTTAGTTACAATAGACTAGAAAACGCGCTCAAATGGTTTAAAACTTTGAATAAAAACCTGAAAATCCGCGAAATAATGTCAGAAAACATTTTTTGTAGTAGGAGTGAGCAAAATTGGAATTTCTTTCCCCAACACAGTTAACGCCCTATAAATAAATAATTATTTTAAAAATTTCCTACTAATCTAACAAATACATTCTAAAAATAAGTAAATAAAAACTAGGTGACCTCAAAAATTTGCAGTTTTAAATAAACGATATGACGAAATAAAATGATAAAATCTTAAAAAATTGTAAAATCATACTTAAATTTATTTTAAAACAGTAATTATTGTATTTAACATTAATAAAATACTTATCCTCTAAATCCTTTACAAAGGTCTTTTTTTAGATATATCATGCAGCCTAGAGCCCATATTATAATTTTATTATAATAAAGTGCAAGATGATACAAACTTTGGTACTTTACTACTTGTAGAAATGAAGACTAGAATACAAACAAACAAACGTTTCGAAAAACATTGAAACGCAGAATTTTTTCAAATTCCCATTTTAAAATATACAGCAATTAGTAAACACTTAAACAAAATAACAAGTTGCATTTTTTGTTCTAGGATTGAGTAATTTGATAAATAATTGTTAAAATAAGGTTTTGGAACTCTTTTTATTCAACCATTTTTGCTAAAAATTTTGAATTTTTTTGCTTTTTAATAGTCAATTCATTTACTACTGCTGTTTAATAGTCAGTTCATTTGCTTCATCTAGTATTTAATCAGGATCGGCTAGATTTGAATTGCTTTTAAATTATATTTGGTTGGCCTCATAAAAACTGTAAAGAAGACATGAGCGGACCTTAAAATTTTGCGGTAATGACTTTAAAAAAAATGAATTACAAAGCCAATTTTTTTAAAAACCCGCCTTCTCAGATAATATAAATAAAATGAGCTGAAACTTAGCCGTTAATAAAATTCACATTTCTCGTGCCAAATTGAATTATTTGATACATAATTCTAAAAAAAGAAATTTAAGGCACAATAGTCAGAAATGTCTCATTCATACGGAAGTTTTTAAGTGTAAAAATATCCACAGAATTAGGACGCAATAGCATCATTTCAGCCAATGAACGTTTTGAAAAAAATTACATGTATGTAATTAATGAACGTATGGCGACCAGCTTTTTTTTACGGACCCCTTTTTAGTTTTTATTATTTTCATTCCCACGGGATAAAACATCATAGCTGCAAACCACGAATAGTATACCCGCCTGTTGAGGTTTATTAAAATTCCAATATGTATTAAACTGTTTTTGCTCTAAATTTTATAATGATTTGTTGTTAAGTACTAGATCCATAATCTCAGAAGATCTCAACGTCTGCAAAATAATCGTTATGAGTATGAACTTCCTACTAAGTCCCTGAATCGTTCAAACTTTTCTGCTTTAAGGCAAAGTATTAGACTTTGGAATAGTGTAAATACAGATTTGTGTGAACTTAACAAAAAGCTATTTTATTGTCGCATGCGTGATTGTAACTTTTTGCATGAGCTTTTTGTTTCCTTTTTATATTTATTTTTTTCTTCTTTTTTTTTCTTTTTTTTTTATTATTTTTTTTCTTATTCACATTTGTTTAGGTCCGATTGTTTTTTGCTCCTATGGATAAGCGGTTGGTGGCTGACTTTTTGGTTTATTTTTTTTTTCTACTAGTCTTCTGTTTTTTCAATAGTAATTTTTTCTTTGTTGTCCCTGCTTAGTCAAAATATTCAATCAATCAATTATATCTCCCTATCCAGTCAGCAATAGAATCGCGTTACGAGGACCTGTATTAAAAATCTAATTTTAAAAATTATAGTATTATGGTAGTTTAAAAATTTGTAGTTATAAAAATCTACGGGTTTTAATTCATTGACCTCTACACTCTACAGCCTCATAACCATTAATATTTTACCCTTAATTCATACTTTGGTCTTTGGTATTTAAGCGGAGGGCTCCGGAGCTTCGTTCCTTAAATAGCGATTTTAGCTTATTTAGCTTTATTTAGTTTTCTATCTGCATTTTTAGGTTTTTTTAGCGTTTTAGTAGTTTTAAAAAAATTATTTTAAAAATTTAACAAAATATATTGATCACTCTTCATGAATATATTTATTATCTTTCGGCTCTTCTCCGGTCTCCTTCACTTCCGACTCTTACTATAAGCCTGAATTTGTTTTATTGAATTTTAAATTATAGGTAATTAGGTGCCTTTACAGAACAATACAAACCAGAAAAAAATAAATTGTAGTTGTAATGTAAAAATTATTTTTGAGTTGCTCAGGTAATTCACATGTTATATTTTCTTCGAGTCTCCCACTTTCTTATCTTATCTTCTAAGATTGATTGTTACGTTATTTTTTTAAAATAATCATTTTTTTAAGTTAATAGTGGTGTGGGTTATTAAATAAAAAAATTATATTTAAAATTTAAGAAAATGATAAAATATAATGTCTGATAAGTAATTCTTAGTATTTTAATTTTCTTCTTTTTTTAATTTTGAAATTACAGAATTTAATTAATAATATTTATATATAGATTTTTAATAGTATTTATTTTCATATTTTAATATTTTTGAGTTATTTTTTAAATTAACGTTATATTTGTACAATTTCTTATAATAAATATTTTAAATTTTTCTCTTAGTTAATCTATTTTTAAGATAATTTTTCAAAAATTTTTTTAATCATTACATAAATTTTATAATATGCATTAAAAATATTATATATTAACTTTCTTCTATTATTATAATTGGTTAATAGTTTTAGTAGTCTATTAATTAGTATATCTTTCTTTTTTTTTATATTATTTGTTAGATATAAGTATTTTATATCTTTAGACTATTGTTAGAGATATATTTTTTGTTTTTTTCACATGGTGTGACGCGGTTCTATTGATTAGCATTTTTATAATTTTAAAAATTATAGATTGTTTTTATACAATTTTTACAATACGTTTGGGTTTAAGCTATATAGTATTCGTATACTCATATATGTTTTCTTTAGGTGTTGGGGAGAATCATTTTTAAATTAGTCTTTTATTTTTAATGATAAGATTATTTTATAAGCACTTTTTTGCTAAGTGATTTATAACTTATAATTTAATATTAAATAACAATTTGATATATAAGGTTTTGTGATTTTATAAAATTAAACATTAGTATATAGTGCTTATAACTTTTTTACGTTTTTAAATGTCATATCTATATTCAAGAATGATTTCTTAAGTTTGTGTAATTTTAAATTTATAATTTATATATTTTTTGTAATATAATATATTTTTTACTTATGTATTAACTTAATTTGTTTTTTTTTGTTGATTTTTTAATTAATTAATAGTGTAGCGCTTTGTGTTTAAAAATAGTATTTATGTTTTTATCATTCTTTGTTTGAGAGGTCATGTATTACTCAGATTTTTTTTATAATAATATTTTTAATAGATATATAGATTTTTAAATTAGATTTTTTTAATAATCTATTTTACCTCATCTCATTTACTCTAGCGATTGTTTTAATTGTATTGTATTGTATTGTATTGTATTTTATTTTGACTAAGAGGAAAATAAATAAACATTCACTGTTTTTATCACAAAGACTAGTTCTTCAAAATACACCAACTTCTTTTATCTATTAGGTTTACTATGGAGTGTCGGCACCCTAACAAATTGCTGAAGTATTTAAGATATGAAAAATTACATACAAACATAATAATTAAGAATATTATAGAAAGAAGTAAAATTTATATCACATTATAAAAAGTATTTCAAAAACTCATAATTCATCACGATGGCTATTACTACCTTTTTTTAGTTTTTATTATTTTCTCATTCATTTCTTTCTTAAGGTTTACCCGGTTAGGTTATTAAGAATTATATTTATACTTTTTTTCTTAAATTTATAATGAGTTTTTTTACAGTATTAGAAGTATCGGTGCATATCTTATGAAGTATATTTTCTATAATTCTGTTAATCCTTTAAGGAATATTAGATTTTGTAGTTTACATATTTTTATTAACAAAAAGCTATTTATTGTCGCATGGTGTTTCTTTTTCATTCTTTTTGGTTTCCTTTTTATAATGTGTATATATTTTTTCTTCTTTCTATAATATTCCTTAGTTATTATGTTTGTATGTATTTATTTTTTCATATCTTTCTTAGCCAATTTGTTTTCGTCGCTTATCTTCATGGGAGTCGCGAATCCTAATGGGATAACGGTTGGGGGTGCTTTTTGGTTATGTATTTATATTTTACTAGTCTTCTGTTTTTATCATGTGATTTTTTTTTTTTGTTTTCATTATTTTTGTTTGTTTATTATTATTTTAAATTTATAGTATTCTGAGTTTTATATTGTAGTATAAAAATTACGGTCTAATTACATTGCTCTACGGTGTCGTTTTTATACGTTTTTTTCCTTTTTTGTTTGTTTACACACTAGCTGTTATTAATTAAAAAAATCCAACAAAAAAAAACATTAAGTTAATATTTATTTTTACCAGTTACATTTTCGTTAAAATAGTTATATTTATTTATTATTGCTGCTTGAACCAATTTAACTTTTAAGTTTCAGGTTTTTTCAGGTTTTTTGTTATTTTTTTTTTTTCCTCTTTCCTAGCCTTTCTTTTTCATCTGATTTGTTCCTTTATTGTCCATATGAGATTGATTTACCTAGTTTTATTTTGCACCTATCAATTACTATGTTTTTTTATAATCACAAACCCTTTTATATATACGTTGTTCAGTGTTATATTTTTTACAGAGTTATAACGTTTAATCACTTTTAGCAAAAAGTGCTTATAAAATTGGAGATCTTTTATCCATTAAAAATGAATTTTTTCCCAAGCACTAATTGGCTAGTTCTATTATCTTTACAACATTCCTACAGAGCAAACATATATGACTGATCACATATTTTGAGGCTTACCCACGTTTTAATTGTATAAAAACATTCCTTATAGTAGGTTAATTTTGTTAAAGATTTTTGCATGGAAAAATGCCCAGTTTTAATCAGATAGAACCCTGGCTCACACCAGGGTGACAAAAAAAAACAAATATACGTTTACATTTGCGTTGTTACTCTACACAATAGTTCAGAAGCATTATAAATACGTATAGCTGTGGCTCTTTTTATTTCTTACACACAAATAATATAAACAAAAATAGTCAGAGTCACGTTGATTTTATACGGTATTGATCTTTGTGTATAGTCCACGATGTCACTTGTCACCGCGGTGTGAACCAATTTCATTTGTCACTTCAGTGTAAGCCAATTTTAAGCTAATAATAGAGAAGGAAAGGTTAATATATGGATTGTATTTTAATGCATTATTATAAAATTTATGTAATGAATGATTAAAAAATTTTTTTTGAAAAATTATACTTAAAAATGGAGATTAGACTAAGCAGAAAAATTTTTTAAAATTTAATTGTATTATAAGTTTTACATTTTGGTACAAATTTATTTTTAACGTTAAAGTTTAACAAATAACTAGCATTAACTTCAGTGCTTTTCGCTTCGATTAAAATATGTTCAAAATTTTAAATTAGCGGTTCTCGTATTGTAAAAGATCTAGCTGGATGTCGATCATGAGATATTGTTGAGTTAAATGTAGAATGTTGCCTCGGCCCGGACGTGCAAGTTTTTACAAAATTAAAAAAAAGAAGAAAATTTGGTATAACAGTTTGACTAGAGTGAATTTGTGCAGCTCCGTTTTAGATCAACGACATTCTAATTGATTACGTTAAGTCGATTTTCTGTTAGGAGTTACGTATTGCGGATTTTTTCTTTTTACATCCTGTTTTCTTTAATAGCAAACACACCACTGACGTTTTTTCCACCCACTAGAATGAACAAAAAACATGCGTAGTTGGATTTTAAAAAAATACACGTAACCATAAATACTTCAGGAAGGATAAAATAAGGAAGGTGGTCAATTAGCCACTCGTTTTTCAAGAAAATATCACGTGTTGGGAATTACCTGACGCAACTCAAAAATAATTTTTACATTACAACTGACAACTTTTTTATTTTTCCTGGCTTGTGCGCTTTATTGTTCTGGTTGACGGAGAGCGGTCACGCCCTTAATTTTAGCCTGATCAATTTAAAATTCAATTAAGACAAATTCATGGCTTATAGTGATGTGCCCCAGAGCTCCGGAGCGGAGCTCCGTTTTTAGGAGCTCCGGAGCAGCCCCAGAGATCCAGAGCTCCGCCATATTTTTTTCCTAGTTTCATGAATAATTATTATTTCATGAAGAGTGATGCCATATATTATTTTGTTAAATTTTTTTACAAATTAATTTTTTTATCAAAAGTTATTTAAAACGCTAAAAATAATCCTAACAATGCAGATAGAATAACTTTAAATGTATTTCAAGCTTAAATAAGCTTAAAATCGCTCATTTAAGGAACGAAGCTCCGGAGCTCCCTCCGCTTTAAATGACCAAAGATCCAAAGTATGATATTGAAGGGTAGAATCATTACTAATGGCTTATGGAAGGCTGCTGCCAGAGTTTTTGTTTGTTTGAGAGGTCAATGTAATTAAAACCCGTCAGATTTTTTTTATAACTTCAATATTTTTTAGAAGCCACCAATACTATAGAATTTTTAAAATTAGATTTTTTTAGTAACAGGTCCTCGTGATTTTACGCGTCATTCTTATTGCTGACTGCGATGAGGCGCAGTATTGATTGAATTGTATTGTATTTTATTTTGACTAAGCAGGGACACACATAAGCAATAGACACATTGCACTGATTTTGTATGCACCACAAAACAGAAGACTAGTAGTAATAATATGAAATACATTAAACCAAAAAGTCAGCCCACCAACCGCTTTTATCCCATTAGGATTCGCGACTCCCATGGAAGATAAGCGATCGGCACCCTAAAACAAATTGGCTGAAGTATTTCAAGATTTGCAAAAAATAAATACATACAAACATAATAATTAAGGAATATTATAGAAAGAAGTAAAAATATTATATCACATTATAAAAAGGAATATTTCCAAAAAGCTCATGCAAAAAGTTACAATCACGCATAAAAATAGCTTTTTGTTAAGTTCACACAAATCTGTATTTACACTATTCCAAATCTAATCTTTCCTTAAAGCAGAAAAGTTTAACGATTCAGGACTTAGTAGGAAGTTCATACTCATACGATTATTTTGCAGACGTTGAGTCTTCTGAGATTATGGATCTAGTACTTAACAACAAATCATTATAAAATTTAGAGCAAAAACAGTTTATCATATTGGAATTTTAATAAACCTAACAGGCGGGTATACTATTCGTGGTTGCAGCTATGATGTTTTATCCCGTGGGAATGAAAATAATAAAAACTAAAAAGGGGTCCGTAAAAAAAAGCTGGTCGCCATACGTTCATTAATTACATACATGTAATTTTTTTCAAAACGTTCATTGGCTGAAATGATGCTATTGCGTCCTAATTCTGTGGATATTTTTACACTTAAAAACTTCCGTATGAATGAGACATTTCTGACTATTGTGCCTTAAATTTCTTTTTTTAGAATTATGTATCAAATAATTCAATTTGGCACGAGAAATGTGAATTTTATTAACGGCTAAGTTTCATCTCATTTTATTTATATTATCTGAGAAGGCGGGTTTTTAAAAATGCTTTATTCATTTTTTAGCATTACCGCAAAATTTTAAGGTCGCTCATGTTTCTTTACAGTTTTTATGAGGCCAACCAAATATATTTAAAAGCATAAATTTAGCCGATCCTATTAAATACTAGATGAAGCAAATAACTGACTTTAAACAGCAGTAGTAAATGATTGACTATTAAAAAGCAAAAAAATTAAAATTTTTAGCAAAAATGGTTGAATGAAAAGAGTCCAAAACCTTATTTTAACATTATTTATAAATTACTAATCTTAACAAAAAATCAACTTGTTATTTTGTTTTAGTGTTTACTAATTGCTGTATATTTTAAAATGGGAATTTGAAAAATTCTGCGTTTCAATGTTTTTCGAAACGTTTGTTTGTTTGTATTCTAGTCTTCATTTATACCAAAATAGTAAAATATCAAAGTTTGTATCATGTTGCACTATATTATAATAAAATTATAATATGGGCTCTAGGCTGCATGATATATCTAAAAAAAGACCTTTTTAAAGGATTTAGAGGATAGTATTTTATTAATGTTAAATACAATAATTACTGTTTTAAAATAAATTTAAGTATGATTTTACAATTTTTTAGATTTTATCATTTTATTTCGTCATATCGTTTATTTAAACTGCAAATTTTTGAGGTCACCTAGTTTTTATTTATTTATTTTTAGAATGTATTTGTTAGATTAGTAGGAAATTTTTAAAATAATTATTTATTTATAGGGTGTTAACTGTGTTGGGGAAAGAAATTCCAATTTTGCTCACTCCTACTACAAAAAATGTTTTCTGACATTATTTCGCGGATTTTCAGGTTTTTATTCAAAGTTTTAAACCATTTGAGCGCGTTTTCTAGTCTATTGTAACTAAATATTTTGTCTCCATCAATATCCAAGTATTTATTTGACATTTTGTAGCTATGAATTAGGTCATTTGTTTTTGATTTATTAGATTTAATGGCTTTTATTTTCAAGGATTTTAAATTATTTAAGCGATAAAAAGCAATTAAGATAATAAATAATATTTAAGCGATAATTTTTCTTTTTAAAAACTATGTATAATACGCATGGAGTCCTCGAGAAAATATCTGTTAGACATGGTCAGCCAACATTAAAACACAGATATCACATTAAAAAAGAAGCGAAACAATAGCTTAAAAGCTTGACTATATGCATTTTTAGATTGTTTTTAATATAGTATAAAACAGAAAGAAATTTCGCTTATGCAATTTTTAGCGACTTGTTTTGAATTTGTTTTAATTGTTTGACAATTGTTTTTTGTTAACAATACTAATAATTTTTTACCTAAATAGTATAAATATATTTTGTTATTTTTATTTTTATTAAATTTGAAAGTCAAATAAAATAAAAAAAGAAACACATTGATATTGCCCTTTTACTTGTTGTATTAATGTGACTTGACTTGTTTTTGTTAATTGCTTTTTTGCGCTATTAATATGTTTATTTAATCTTTATTTACCATACAAAAGTCCAAATGCAAAAATCAAAATCCTATCATTTAAATTAATTGTATCGTAAAAAATCGTATCATCGATTATAACACACACATACAAACATACATACATACTTAACTCAGGCTAAGGAAGCTGAGGTACATACATAAAAACACAAAAACAGGCGCGACCTGCCCGCACACGTCCGAAAGGTATTTTATTACATAGGTATTAGCTACACAATGAAATCCTATTGTTGAAGATTTAATGTCAAAGAGTCAAGTTTCTTCGAAAGTACACAGTTTCTTTTCCATACAAGCAGCTGTAATTTGCATTAGTATTACTTATTTAAAAAAATATAGTGTGTACAAAATTACGAGTACTCGCGACAGAACTTTTAAAAAATCCCCCTAACGGCACGCAGGCTTTGTACGGGAATTGAATTATATAAGAGCATAGCAGAATACATAGTATATTTGACGTTACTATTAATACGGCAAAATGAGCCACAGTCTTCATAAAATACTCGTAACTGTTACTCATTTTCTAGTCCAAAGTGTACCATTTGAAATTTAAATGAGTCAATGTAGCATATATTTTATACACATGTGGATCATTTTGCCGTACCGTAGTATTTGCCAAATTCTTGATTTTTAATTGTGGGGATTAAAAATTTTAATGTCAGATTTTAAACTACAAGCGCACTTCTAAAAACCCCTTTAGACATGGACTTTTACAAAATGGACAGATATAGCTACAGACAGACAGATACAGACAGGACAGACAGATACAGACAGGAAGCTATAGCTTTTATGACTGTACACAATCTAAAAATAGTTGTTCGGGGGTTTTGATGGTGCGGATTTTAAAGACAACAATTAATAAAATTAATTTCAATTTTACTATCCAGAATAGGGTAGTGCATTTAATTTCGGCCCTTTTCCAAATTGGGCATTTTTGATTTTAGACTATATCTTTGGTAATCCTGGACGGAATACGACGTTTGATAGTTTAAATGAGAGCTAATGATATGTAGATGACTGTCGTGAGCTTTTTAGTTGTTATGTTATAATATTTTCATGTGAAACTATGTGATTTATAAAAAATAAAATTGTTACTCGTTTTTAGAACATGGGCATTTCATGATTACGCAATAAATTGGTTTAAAAGTTAAACTGTCTTGGTAAAATTTAGTCTATTTTCCGAATTTTTATTCCCCGTGGTTCTACGTTGCGTCTGTGGTAAGCAATTGTTATAAAATAAAATAGTGTAATTTCGGCACACATATTGCAGTAGGTAAAAACGGGTTGAATTAAGTGGTCGGGTGTTAATTGTAGTTGTAAATAGTTAAAACACAACGTTGAAATGTGTAGGGGTCATAACACTGCACTTAAACTCGATTAAGGGGGTCCTTTTAAAAAGTGCCAAAATTAAATTCACTTTTTTCCCAAATTTTGCTCATTTTAATACCATTTGGCATTTTAGCTGTAACTTTTTGCCAGTTACACGTTAAACAACAAGTAGAAGCTTAAATTAAAGAAAACTGTCTCGAGATAATGATAGGCTTTTAAATTTTTGAAAATGATGATTTTTTGACTGAGAAACAATCGATTGTTTGTAAAGTGCCGAAATTAAATGCACAAATTTAAGTTCGGCAATTTTTCATTTTTTTTTAAAAAACTGATTTAATTAAAAAAAAATACTACTTTCGTACAATAAAAATTTTGTGACGCAACGCAATATCGTTAAAGCTTCAAAATGAGCTATCAAACATGAAAATCGGGCCATACAGTTACGAAAAGTTACATCGGAAAAACAAAAAAAGTGCTGAAATTAAATGCACTACCCTATTTTGACATAAAACACTTTTTAACCAGTAAGAATTTGCCCAAAAATAGCTTTTGAATTTTCAAAAATAAAAGTTTTTTGTTTGCGAATCTGCTTAAAATTATATATCAGAGTTGTTATTTTTAAGAGCCAAAATTTTCTCCACTTCATGGTGATCAGTTAATCTTTTTTCGATAATATAGTAAAAACATTCTGAATCATTTATTTGCAGAAATTTTTCATCCAAAATAGACAATGAATTTTATTATTTTCAAAAAATCTATTAATAACGAATGAAAAGTTTTATGCAAGTATAATTTGTGTCTAAAAAACCCTATTTTGAAAATTTTTACCATTTTTTTACTCAAAAATATTGTTAGCAGTGGTAATTTATATAAAACATAAAAATACATAACTGTTTGGTCATAAACAAATATATATATATATATATATATTTACTTTTTAGATTTTGGCATTTTTTACAAAATAATAAAAATTATAAAAATTTCACCAGAAAACGATAATTAAAACCATCAAAATTTACAAGCTGTAAGCATATAATAATTCAAAATGTCATTTAAATTTACTTTTTAATTTTTTGCGTTTTTTATAATGATAAATAGCTTAGAATTTTTGCTGAAGTTTCTTTTTGGAACATGTTAAATTTTATAAAATTAAAATTTTAGAGTGGTTTATGTAATAGCTTTTATTTTTTGATAAATATTTTTTGTCTATAGGTGCTTGGAATTATTATTTTGTTTTCGCTACAATTTTTTATTTAATTTTTTTATTTTAGAAAAATTTTAAAATAGAATTTGGGAAACAAGTGATCAATTGAAAACGGTTTGAATTTTAAGTAAAACTTTTAATAAAAAATTTATTAAGGATTCTAAAGAATTTTTTTACATTTTTTACTGTAAAACCTTGTCTTTCCAAATAAACAAAAAAAGGATTTTGAATTTCGTCAAATAATAGTTAATAATCTCTGGCGGTGTTTACGCTAAAAATTTCTGATTTTGGATTTTCACTAAAGTTACAAGTAATTTCATATTTAAGATAAAACTGCGTTATTAGGTTAAATATATTAAATTAAAGTTTTATGAGTCAAACTCTTAACTTTTATGTACATCATTATTTATTTTGTGTATTATAAAGGCTGGTTCATACTTATGTAAAAACGTCCATTGGACTTTGTCCAAATCCAAAGGACGTTTTTACATAAGTATGAACCAGCCTTAAATCACCAGTGCAATGCAAATATAAATATTTATTATTTTCAAAAATCATAATTTTAATAAATTTTAATGAAAGCGTTACGCTTTTAACAGAGCAAAATACTTCAATTTTTCACATCAATCCTTATAAACAAACTCATATTTTGAAAATTAGCACATGACAATGTTGTCCTAGTTCTCAGTGTCACAAAAAATTTAAAATTTAGGTTTACATTTTAAACACGTACCTAAAGTTTTAAATCGTATACGTAAAGTTAAACCAATCCATAAAAATTCTTTTATAGCAATTAAATAGCAATTAAACTCACTATAGTCAAAAAACCAAGTTTTATTTACTCAAGCTTATATTTTGTGCTTTGCATATCTTTATTTCCACAATAAAAGGAAAAATAAACAAAATTCTTGGATAGGCTGCTGTGGCTATTCGACGGATAAATAATTTTTATTGTTAGTATTGCTTTGTATTCCATAAGTCAAAACAAATTAGTTGTTTAAAATGTTTAAACAGTTTAATTTTGAATGTTATGTATTAACTCGCTAAAATAAATGCCTAAATAAAATTCAGTTTTCAGTCTATGCTTCTTTTAAACCACCCCTTTATATCGCTTTGCTTAAATGGAAGTTGATTCTAATTTATTAAAGTTTATAATTTTTTGGAAAACTAGTCGTCGATTTCCTTTAAACCGGTTCTACTATAAATTAAAAGCAATCTGCAACTAAATCAATGGCAAAACACCTCCCTTGATGTGAAATTTTGTTTACGGTTGTTTGGCGCTCTTGTAAAAGCTGGTTTTTTTTTCTAATGAAAAAATTAAATTTTTTAGTGGAATATAAAAATTTTCCAAAACTTCTTTTAACCATACTTACTTAAACCGGTTTAACCGTAAACTCGTTTTTGCTAATTTTTTTTTCCTTAAAACGGCGGAAATCTGTTTTTGTTTTGCTAAAGTATATAAATATACTAAAAACCGCATCGCCCTATTCCAATTTGTGACAAAATGTTAAGTGTAGCCCGCGGGTTTTAAAAAAGACGACTTGCCGAATAAACTGAGCGGAAAATTAGTTCAAATCAATCTTTTAACTATCACAACGCAACTTCCGACGTTTTAAGTGAAACGTCTAATCGACGCCGTGGCCCGCGGATTCCACGCAATTTCGCAAATCTAGTCACAGTTCGAAAGAAGTATGAGACCTGTCGACTCTTTCTGCCAGCCAAAAAAGATTAAAATTGCCTTCAATTTTGGCAAAAAAAGTCGAAGCTATAGTAAAAACAGTTTGACACCGACTCTTTTTACCTTTTTTACGAAATTAAAGGCGTTTGGAGACTGATTTTAAACATTTCACAGTTTAGGCGGAGTCGGACTCCTTCTGGTGAACTGAGACGGAGTAGCGGATAAGTGAAGTCCCTTTTACCGTCGCGGACCATAATTCTTCGCGCGCAAGAGGAGAGCGGTGGAAAATAACTTTCTCGTCACAGACCCGCGATAGCGTTTGACACCTACCGACTTGTGAATTGTCCAACTTGTCAATTGTCCATCCGTTTGTCAACGGAAGGCGATTGTCTTCGGGTAAAACTCCACCTTTCCGATTTGGATTTTTAAAAAAGCCCGCGGTGTAACTCAACTGGAAACTTACCGATTTCCCTGCGCCTAATCCCAGCGACTATTGTTTTCTTCCTATCCAAGCTCAGATATTACGTAGTCGGAGACAGTGGATTTTCCACCGACTTTCCCGGAAAATCTCACCGACTGTCAGTTTTTTCCCCACCAAAGCTCAAATATTACATAGTCGGCGTCAGTGGATATTCAACCGACTTTCTTGGCCAAATCCCACCGAATATCCTTTTTTCTCACCGAAACTCAGATATTACACAGTCGGAGTCAGTGGAAATTCAGCAGTCTTTGCCGCGCCATATCTAACCGAATATCGATATTTTTCCCGCCAAACAGTTGAAGCCAGTGGATTATTCAGCTGAAATAGTGGAAGTCTGTGTAGCTTTAACCGACTTCACCGGCTTCACAGCGATGTTGCGCTTTATTTACGGTATAATGATTATCCGGTCGGTGGTGGGTCACGGTTACGGTGGCGGCAACGGAGGATCGACCGCTACGACCCAAAGTAAGTCAACTCCGACTTGAAAGTCAAATGAAAATAATTTCTTTCTACCGACATTTTCATGAAATAAAAGCGTTCAAAATCAAAGGCATCCTTAACAGATTGAATTTCTGGCCGAATTTCCATGTAACTTCGGATAAAAACAACTTAATATTACGAAATTAATTAGGGTTGTTTTGAGAGTCATAATTTAAATGAATGTTTGTTTGCGACATTATGTGAAGGCAAAATAATTAGTGTTAAAATTTTTATTACAAATGTTTTGATCTTTAACAAATCATCGTCAGTTTTTTAACGTAAGTGATAATAAAACCCTGACAATGATCTGTTAGAAATCGAAAAGTTGCTAACAAAAATTTCTACCTTTAATATTTTGCATTTACATTTAATATTTATTTAATAATTTGTCTTAAACAAACATTTTTTTAAAAGAAGCGTAAGTTTTAAGATTCAGTCAATTTCGACCGGTAATAAAAGAATATGATTATTTAGCAATAAAAATTTAGCAATAGTATGGGATTTTCTCGTTTGGTCTTTGATGTGGTTTATAATCAACGGTTTGTTTTGTTGCATGCATAAATCATATTGGCATGCTCTAAAAACAGTTTTTGATTATTTGCACAAGCTAAATTGTTGTTGAATATTTCGAAATCATTTAGAGTTGCGTTGAGTGTCATAAGTAGATGAAGAATGTGAAAAAAATTACCTATTTGGCATGCAAACAGCATATTATTCATTTAAATTAATTTATTTTATGAATTTAAATGTATAATGTGCTGTTTGATTTAAATTTAAATTTAAATTATTTTTGCTTTACAAATAATGTTTTTGTAAGTTGAACAGATAAGTTTTTTACACCACTTCAGTTAAAAAAAGAGTTAAATAATTTTTAAACCTTTCAACTTTCAACCTCTAAGTATCTTGAATTTGAGTATTAACCAAAAAAACAAAGAAAATGGATTCTTAAATAAAAAAAAAACGGCGCAGCAAATACCTTTGATGATTGTAGACTTTCTTTTTTTAATCGATCAAAGTCACTTAAAAATGATTTGCATACCGATTGGTTAAAAAATGCGTTTGTAATTGTCGAAGCATATTAATTTTTTTTCCCAAAACTGCGCAAAAACTGCTGAACATACTTTTACTGAAATAAACATCATACGGAACGTCCAATCAGCTGCATTCCATCCATGCTTATACAAATTATTTCTTACGTGACTTTGATCGATTGTCTTATTCGGTTTAATTTTACATTTAATACTGGTCAGAATTGAACAAAATTAATAATTTACGTTTTTGGCTTTTCGGGCTTTCTTTCTGCAAAATAGTATAAATTGATATGTTTTTATATCGCTAACACAGCAAAATGCTGTTTTAATGAAGAAGGATACCTGTTAATAGCAGTCGAAAATTTAACAAAAACGACATTTAAAAACGAAACCACTAAGTGTAAAAGCTATCGTATTATAAAAAAACTTATGAATGAACGGAAAATGAATAAAGTAATGAAATTATAAATAAATCCAAATCAGCAACGAAAACCAAGACTATAAACCTTGGTTTTCCCGAGCAACATTTGTAAATGTCTAAAATTACGATGATAGATTTTTGTTTGATGGTGTATTCATAAAAAATGCCAAAAAATATAGTAGTAGTAATGTTTTAGCAACGCCTTTTAAATCTGGCAATCTGCAATTTTTCAATTGTAATAAGTAAAATTTGAAACGAAATAACAGAAGTTTTTTGATGAATTTTTTCTCGTTTTGAATTTGTTGAGTAATATCTGGCTGACCTCCTAAATATGTTAGGTGACATAAGAAGACCAATAAAAAATTTTGCCATTATGACGGTTTTTTTTGAAAGAATTCAAACGTAGGAATTTTTTATTTCCTACTTTTTCACAAAACATACGTCAATTGGCCCTTAAAATTTTTTTTTTAAATTTGATGATTATCTGTTTTATATAAGCATGTTTTGTAATTCTAAATCTCATAAAACATTTTTTCATAACAATTCTGTTTTCTATTGTTTAACTACATTTAAGCGTGAAAATATAATTGTAAAATTTTATTTTTAAAAATATGTAGACATTAAAATAGTAAACAATATTTGTTGTAAATGTTGCCAAATAAATATTGGCAGTTTAAATATAGTTTGATGAAATATTAGTTTTATACCTAAATAACCTTGTTAAGTTTGAACAAAAGTGTCAGTGTTACAACGTTTAACACATTCACGAATTTACAATGTGACATTACAACAACCAAAATATATTTTTATATAGTTTTTGGAATGTAATGTTTCTATACAATTAAAATTTTTATTTCAGTCTTTGTTATTATAATTTATCGAAGTAAAAAATTACTTCGTCTTAAAAATTAATATAGTTCGTCGATATTTTAATTTTAAATAAAAACTAATTTAAAATTTAAACGATATATTTTGCGTCGGAATCACTACAGAACTTAAGTCTGTTCAAAATGACTAAGACTAAAAAAATATTTGGTGAGCATATCTCGTTAATAGTACCATTGATTCAGTCGATAATTATACATATGGCTAACACTAAAATTTACTAATAGAGTTTTGTATAAATTAATCTTACCGTTAGAAAGATCTTCTCACCTCAAAACTTGTTTCGTCTTATCATCAATTTCGGAAAGACTCTAGTGTAAATTAAACAGATATTGCAATTGATACTGAGACGTACAATAAATTTTTAACATATTATTTGAATATATTTATTTAATTTTATCTTCAATATGCAAAATTAAAAAAAAATGTTTAGTTAGCAAATTGCATTATCGTGTTCGTTTTGCTTTAGCCATTTTTTGCGATTTATTTCACGCAAGTCTAGCTCTAATTAGATTTTTAGATAAAAGTTGGTGACTTTGCGATGAAAGATCGGTTTGTTAGATAAGGAAGTTTTTTTGGCACATGCAATTTATTTTTTTGGATTCTTCGCGCAGTCGTCACACCGTCGTAACCTTGCGCAAGATCAATCAATGTATAACGAGCTAATCGAATTAAAAATTTACTTGAATTTTTCCAAACAAATTGTCCTGTTAATAAAAAAACATATGGACTGCGGATCCCGCGGTTCCCGTAAAAATTTTGGAAGTGAATTCGCTACTATTAGTTCATGTTCATGCATTATATAAACAAAAATGTATTAATTAAAAGAATTTAAATTAGTTTTTATTAATTAATTATATATATATATATATATATATATATATATATATATATATATATATATATATATATATATATATATATATATATATATATATATTGATTATATTTAACAGGAACGACGACTGCCGACGGATGCTACTACCAGTACGATAATACGCAGTTATTGTGCGCTTTTCCAGTGGAGAGACGAACGGGCATATCCCAACAGGAGTGTTTAGATGTGTGAATTTACGCTAGTTTCCGAAAGATTCCTGTTAATTATAATAACTTTTAAAACAACTCCCGCTGTGTTAATGTTTCAAAAATACGACGCTTTATTAATGCGAGTTGTAAAATACAGTTAATAAGTGATAAATAAACTAAATCGAGTACTTAATCTTCTGGAGATTACAAAATACCGGTCCTGTAATGCGCGTTTTTTAATTAAAAAAAAACTAAAGATATGAAATTGTTTCAGAGTTTTTCGGTCAAAAAGTTAACGTGAATGCACCACCTTGGCAAATACTAAATAATTTGCTTAATAATCTTTAAATCTTTAAAAGCTACATAATAGTAGGATTGCTAAGAGTAATAATTACGTACTATCTGGAAACGCCGTAAATTTACTCTAGTTCTGTACCGGAATGAGTACCGTGTGCAAGTCTGTCCTTTACACGCACAATAGACAGGTCTGTGACTTATTTCAAATCGCCCCACAGCCGCAGGTATGAGTTTTTAATAAAATTTAAATATGCTGGTTTTTTTAAAATTAAATGTAGTTTTTAAAAAATTTTGCATACATACATTATGTAGTTGGATGTGCTTACTAAGCATACGGAACAGGATTAGCCAATTCAAGTTTTTCCAGGCAAAAGTTTAAAGGGATATAAAGGGTATTTGATAAAAACTTGGCAATCGACCAAAGTCAGGTACAGGGCTTTTAGAGCCACAAGCAGGGAACTTCGAGCCATCGGAAATTTTTGGGAACTTGGAGCCACGAGCAATAGGAACTTAGAGCCTTTAAGAAAAAATAGATTTGGATTAGATTTAGGTTTCGCTTAGGTTCAGGTAAAAGTTTTAGCGAGTTTTACTTTCGGCTCCAAGTTCCCAACTTACGGCTCCAAGCTCCCCACCTACGTCTCCAAGTTCCCTTTTTCGGCTCCAAGTTCCAGCTCCAAGTTCCCAAGACTCCATCGACCCTAAATCCAAAGTCACATAAGGATTTATTTGCATACAACAGAAGTAAATGTGCAATGCATCCTTTGGAATTTGAGTTCCACGATGGCCAAAACCATCTTATTTAAACGGAAGTTGCCCACTGTTAAAAATCTTCACAGAGTTATTACAATGTAAAATCACTTTTAGCCAAGTAGTGTTTAGGACAAAAAAATGAAGATTTCTCATTTATTGGAGATCAATTTTTTCCCAAGCGCTAATTGGCTAAAACAGCTCCTCTCACAACAGACATTCCCACAGAGCAAAACATATATGACGTAATCACGAATACCATATGACATTTTGAGGGTTTTTAAAATCCTGACGTGTCAGTGGTTTTTACCAAAAATCAAGTACAGTGAGTGTACCCTGATTGTACTGAACTCAAAATTCCAAAGGATGTATTGCAAATTTAATCCTGTTGTATGCAAATTATTCCTTATGTGTCTTTGGTCGATTAGGTGACACTGATGTGAACCAATCAAAATGCAAAAAAATTGGAAATTCATCTTGGAATTAAAAATTTTTTTAAAATGTTTTTACGTTATGATGTCAAACAGGCGTGGGCATCAAGGCATAAACAATATGTGAAAAACTTAGATTTTTAGATTTATTTTTATATTTTTTTAAATTTTGAAATTTAGATTTTGTTTTCTTGGCCAGGCCAGACCCTTCAAATTTTAGTCCGTTTACAGTTCTTGGTGGGTATAGGCACCTTGCAGTGGAACTCGGTTTATACATAAACGTCACCATAATGGATAATTACCTATCTCCTACTTAGGCTTGTAGTATCAAAATTTCGCGCGCTTTCGATCCGTTGATCTGCATACTACAAAAGATAAGCAGGAGATAGGTAATTATCCATTATGGTGACACTTATGTATATTGCATACTTCATGTATAAACCGAGTTCCAGTGCAAGGTGCCTATTAGCGGGCTGACTGTGAAACTTAAAATTAATTGATAAAATCGTTATGTTTGCCAATGAACCACTGACGATCCTTAAAATATAATGCTCTAGAGCTCCGTTTTTTAATTAACTCGCCTAAAATTTATTTATTTTTTCAATACTATTTACGGATTTAATTTTTTTCTTCAAAATATGAAAATTAATAAATTTAAAAAAATGCTTATGTTTTAAAAAAACTATTAAAGATATATTCTATCAAGGTGAAAATATATCAGTGGTAAAGTAACCATTCGTACTTTGAGAAAATATCACGTGCAGAGAAACACATAACGCAACTGGTTACATGACCGCTGAAAACTTTTTTTTTAATTTTTCTTGCTCACGGGTGTATTGTTTATTTCTTTCTGGCGGAGAACGGTTACGCTCTTAATTTCAGCCTGGAAGACTTTAGCTTTAGTTGGATTTAGATTATTTGGTTTTTGTTACAACATCATATTACACTAAAAACAATTTAGAGCTAAGGAACACTAGGAATTGTTTTATAACTCAGAAAGCTGGAACTTTGAAAGAAAATCACAACTATTCACTTTTTAAATTTTGTGATTTTATTAATTTCTAAAATCTTTGTGGAACATCACAACTACATTGTATATTGAGTTTAAGATTTTTTTAGGTTTTATAATTTTTCTGTTTTTTTTCAAGCGGAAATTAAACTGGTCTTGCGTTTTCAAACAAAATTTTATGAACAGCCATAAAAACACCGCTAACATTTTTGTTGCAGGTGCATTTTGTAATTGTGACGCAAAAATCAATCTCTTTTCAAACAAAATTTCACCGTCTGGAGTCATGTTTATGTCACAAAACAATGTTAAATTTTGTTTGGAAGGTTATCCAATCCGTAAATTTAAGTAATGGGCGAAAATAACCAGAAATACGATGTCAAACCGTGTCGACTGCCAATAAAATAACGTGTCTACGCGTCTTAATTTCGTCGTTTCTATGGCAAAATGAGCCATGATTTGTATAAAATATAGGCGACTGTGACTCATTTTAAATTTTTATGACGTTTATTAGCTACAGAATAAGTCACAGTCGTGTGTATTTTATAATGACTGTGGCTAATTTTGCTGTAGGGACGACGATTCGAAAAGTCGAAACGAGGAACACCTCCAATTCTTGAGAAGAAAAATCTTTCTCTGAAAAAATAAAAAAAAGCGCAAAATACATGTTTTTAGACATTACATTTACCTGCATTTTTCTAAAATTCTGCACTTTCTTTACATAATGTTAACTTTGTGATATTAAAAATACATAAAACAAAAAGGAAATCCGACCCTATAAAACTATAAACGTTGTTTTTAAACTGAAGTTTTATTTGTGTCTTCGGGGGAAATTACAAAGATAGAGCCCGGAAAAACACAGTGGTTTGAGGAACTGCGTCATATAAAGAAGAATGAAAAAAAGTGTCTCAATTGAACTGTAAAAACATACAATGCAGAAACTTTCGCACAAAGTAAAGAAAAATTATTTCTGTTTGTGATTTGAGTTGAAACTTTTTATTGATTTTTTGGTATATAATAAAAAAAGTAAAAAAATATAAAAAGAAAAAAAATTATATACGATTAAACTATGCTCTTTTATTGTCATTCTTAGTTTGTCTGATTTTAAGCAGCATTTCAAAGAATTCCCGACACTTTTTTATAGATTTCTGAGGTAAAACAGCGAAAAAACCAATTGCGACAAAAACTAGCTAACTTTTGTTATCTACAATGTTGAATTTTTTTCTTAGTATCAAAAAAGTTTGGCAATATATAATTTAATAAAAATATAATGGGAAAACACGTCAATAGCGTCCACAATATTAATTAATATTGCAAGCAATCGTCCTCACTAGAGTTACTAGAATGGCGGTTTGTGTAATGAAAATGCCATTAAAAAAAACAATAAAAATGAATCTACATTTAATATAATTGTTTTCGGGCGTTATCCTCAAGTTGATAAAACTTTATTACTTTCTACGTTTCGAAACAAGCAACGTGTTTCATCGTCAGGAAAAAGGCTAAAACAGATACAATATCAATCTACATTTAAATTGTACCAGCAATTAATTCTAAAATGACATGAGTAAAGCTAAAAATTATTTTTTTATATTATCATAACGTTGTTACTCTGACACAAAGAGTCGCAATCAGCAAAAAGTTAATGTGACTGTGACTTAAATTGTTTATACTAGTTGTTTGGTAAAGAATAAAAAAAGTCACAGATACGAGTATTTTATTACACTTCTGACTCATTGTGTCATAGTAACGACGATAAAAAAGATTTCCATTTAGGCATCCAGTTCCAGCTACGGGAACAGCGTGACAAGTCAATTTTCCGGAAACTCTTATAGGGCTCCGCCGCCCAATTACTTTGCACGTCAGCCGGCGTCTACTGTGGGCGGTTATTCCCGGCAGTCCGTTGCCACAAATATAAATTACCCGGCACAGCAGACTGCATCCAATACAAATTATGCACCGAGACCGGCTGCAACTAATACAAACTACGCATCATCATCGTCTAATACAAACTATGCACCGCGACCAGCTTCAACCAACACGAACTATGCACAACAACAATCTGCGACTAATACAAACTATGCATCACAAGCGACTTTAACCAATACGAATTATGCACAGCAGCAAGCTGCAAGTAATACAAACTATGCACAGCAACCAGCTTCAACCAGTACAAACTATGCACAGCAGCAAGCTGCGAGTAATACAAACTATGCGCAGCAATCAGCTTCAACCAATACAAATTATCCATCGCAACCGGCTGCAGTTAACGCGCCATCTATTCAACCATCTTCAACCAACACGAATTATGCATCTCAGCAAGCTTCAACCAACACAAACTATGCACAACAACAATCTGCGAGTAATACAAATTATGCGCCACAGCCCAGCTCATCAAGTACAAACTATGCATCACAGTCATCTTCATCCAATACAAACTACGCACCACAGACAGCTTCAACAAATATGAACTACGTTAACCAGGCAGCCTCTTCAAATACCAACTATGGGTCGCAGGCTACAGCAACGAACAATAATTATCCTTCTCATTCAGCTGCTACAAATACAAACTATGCTTCTCAATCTTCTTCAAGTAATGCCAACAGTTTTGGGTCTCAACAACCTTCTACTAATAACAACTACCAATCGCAACAATCGGCCAGTAGTAGTAATAATTATGCATCGCAATCAGCTGCTACTAATTCAAATTATCCATCTCAACAGTCGTCAAGTGGCACAAACTACGGATCTCAACAGTCTTCTACAAATACAAATTACAGATCCCAGCAAACAGCGGCAACTAACACAAACTATGCGCCGCAACCGGCTGCCTCCAATAATAACTACAAACCTCAAACCCAATCCAGTAGTAGCAACAGTTACGGCCCTCAACCGATCTCATCAAACACCAACTACGCCCCACAACAAACGGCTTCTAACAACAACTATCAGGTTCAACCGCAACCATATGCGCGAAAACTTCGCAGGAGAATTCGTTCAGTCAATGCCGTTGAAAGCTTACCCTCTTTTAATCAGAGGTGGAAAAGAGGCGCCAAGTAGGTGTTATTCGTTCTTTTGGTTGTATTGTTTAAATAGTGGGCATATAATGAATGAATAGTGATATAGCAGTGAATAATAATAATAATAATAGTGAATAGTAAATGACAAATGGCATGGATGTGGTTTGAAAAGGATTAACTATTTTGCTTTTATTAAAAATTATTACTATAAGTTTAACTACCGCAAATAAAAATGTAAAATTTCTTGCCTTAAAATAAAAAAAATTTCAGATTAACCAAGAACGGTATTGTTTAGTTTGCTTTTAAAATTATGTCAAATTTAACTTTTTTACATATAACAAAACAAAACAAAAGATAATTTTTTCCATTTAGTTTTAATGTAGTTTTAGGTAATGATTCCACCAAATATAAACAAAAAAAAGAAATTCACAAAATGGATGAGAAATTCTTTTTTTAATAATAGTAGCATAATAGTGGCATAATTTTAATTTTTTATCGTTTGTGCTTCACCACCGCGTTTTGAATAATAAATTTTATACTACTCTTGATAATAAAATATGTAAAACAAACAGAAATTAATATTATTGAATGTTTTCGTGCTAGTATACTAGTAAAAAAACACCAGACCTAGCTGGGTTGGAAAAATGTCAACGTTTAAATTGTAAGGATTTTCAATTCTGCTTTATTCTCTAACATTGTAATGTTATTTTAAAATTTAATATGCATGATTTTTTTAATTGCTGTTAAATCTTAAATGTAGTCTTAATAATTTAAAACATCAATGTTGTTTTTTGAATGCATCTTTTTATTACAACAGGTGTCTTAAAATATGACTTAAAAACTGTTTTGCACGTAGTTTTTAGTTTTTATTAAATTTACTTTTGTATTTTTTTGTATTTTTTTGCGGCAAAAATTTAACTAATATGAAACTCTAACAATCTAATGTTGTTTTAATGTTACAACTAATTCCAGTAAAGGCATAAGCAACATAAAGGTCAATGTTTAAAATTGATTTCTTCCTAAAATTCTTTAGTTTAGTTCAAAAGCGGATTTTAGAAGATATCAGGGTATTAAAAAATCAGAAAAATTGAATTTACACTAATGTCCATAACCTAATATCCATTTTATAAAGAAATATCGATTGTTAAAAAAAATAAAATTAATTGTAGGTTGCATGTATAACATCATGTCACATAACCAAAACTGTTCTAAAGGTGTTTGTTGCTGTTGTTCTAAATTCTAAAATTGTTCCAAAGTGTTCAAAAAAAAAGAAATTATTCTAAATGTGTTTCTAACTCTTAAAGGAAATTAGGCGTCTATTTTTGAAATATTTTCTTAGTCTTTTAGCATTTACCGCATTTCTAACACACAGCGATATTACGGCAGACCCCCAATGACTCGTCATTATCGAAGACACGGGTATCAACGGTAAGTTAACAGATATTTTGATAGCACAAGAAGCAGTATTCATTGATTTCTACAACTTGTGATATCTTTAATTTTTTTAAACTTTATTTTTGAGACGTAGCTCTAAATAAAAAAATTCCAAGATAAAAAGTTAAGCTTTTTTGTCATAAGAAATATTCTTTTGCAGTTTAGAATTACGCTTATTTCTTAGTTTCCTATTACATAGGCTTCTCTAAGAACCTAAATTGTTGTGATATTTTTTCTGATTTTGTATAAAAATGTTATCAGTAATTCCATTTCATTTTTCTCAAAAAGAAGTTTTACTAATTGTCTCATGGCAAAGAAAGTATATTTTATCATTTTATTTTATAGTTTTGGACTAAATTAGTTTTGCAATTAGAAAATTTATGAGTTCTTGCGTCCAGCCTGAATACATCCGTCTGGTAATAAATCAATAAATAATTTACCGTCAATCAATGAATCAATAATGAATTAAACACAGTGGCAGAAAGTAAAAACAAGATTTCTGTCCATTGATTTTAGATATTCACGTGCCAAGTGTGATGGACTGGTAACTGTTGTTACGCTGGTTTCACTAATTTGAAAACGGTTAATAATCTTAAAGCTTATTCCGTATTTTGTATTAACAATAAATTTTTATTACGCTAAACAATGTAAATTATTATTATATCACCTTTTTGTATTTAACAAAATATGCATGTATTACGCGTGATGGCATGTTAAACCAAACAATACGTTTTATCAAGATTATATAAGAGAAGAATGTACCACTCAATACAAAAAATCGCACCCATCCGTGCATCGGTTTGCCATAAACAAACCCCCCCGGGGGAGTATATAAACCCCCCCCCGGGGGGAAATATAAACCCCCCTGGGGGGAGTATATAGACCCCCCCCGGGGGAGTATATAGACCCCCGGGGTTAAAATAAAATTAAAAAAAAAAAATTTTTTTTTTAAACCCCTTGGGGGAGCATGAGACCCCCCCGGGGGAGCATATAAACCCCACCGGGGGGTCCTCTGTACTCCCCCGGGGGGGTCTATATACTCCCCGGGGGGGTCTATATACTCCCCCAGGGGGTCTATATACTCCCCCGGGGGGTTATATGCTCCCCCGGGGAGTTTCTATACTCCCCCGAGGGGTTTATATACTCCCCCTGGGGGGGTTTATGTACCCCCGGGGGGGGGGGGGTACATAAACCCCCAGGGGGGTTTATTTATGCAAACCGATGCACGGATGGGTGCGATTTTTTGTATTGAGTGGTACATTCTTCTCTTATATATTCTTGGTTTTATTTAATTTTTGTTTAGGGTTTTACCGTTATTTTTTTGTTTTTAAAAGTTAACTATATGTATATTTCAAAATATTATGGTAATCATGACAAACTAATAATCATTTTTGTAATTTGTAAACTATAGCTTATTAGTAAATTGACGTTTTTTGTAATAATTTTTTTTAGTTTTTGTGCTAATAGCTTATTATGTTTTTTCTGTTTTTTGTTATTAAAGTAAAACCCCCAGTCTATTAAATTATTTTAATAAGTTCAGGCCAATTTAAATCCAAATTTGTTTTTTTTTTTGACAATTTTGAAGAAAACTCGATAAAATTCCAACTTTATGGTCATGTTATTATATAATAAAGGTAATGTGTTTTTGAAATCATCTTGATAAAACTCATAAACCGCTTTATCATGAACTATAAACCATAGTTTTTCTGAGCCACCAAGAGTAAGGATTAAAATAGTAAAAATATTTTTTACCTATTTTTTGTTGTTGCCATTATTGCGCCCTACAGATTCGTATTAATTAAATCTGCAGTGTTTATTGTATTTTATCATTAAACTAATTAAAAAAAAACTTTTTCATGGAATTGTAAATCAATCATAGTTCTAAAATTGAAACACAAAATAATAATAGTAAAACTTTTGTTTAAATATACACACCCAACTTTATTTTTTATTATTACATAAAACAAACTTTTTTGCTAGATTTAAAAATAAAACAATTTTTTTCTCAGTAGTTTTAATCCTTTATATTTGCATAAATAGCCTTCATAAAAAAATAATAAGATAAGAAATAAAAAGTGAATACAAATCACTTTTAACCAGTCAACACTGAAAAAAATTGGCAAAACCAAAAATATTACTATAATAAAATGTATTTTTAAAGATCTTTAAAGATTTTTACAGATATTTTAAGCTATCTTAAATTTGACGTCCCTTAAAACTGTACGTGTATTATAACACATTTCATTAAATCTTATACATGATCAATTATGTGTGTTTTTCGCTTGATTTTTAAAAAAATAAAACCTTAAATCGATATTTTAGTGGTGGTGGTGGCGGAAGGTGCTCTAGTCCTACCACAAGATCCAGTCAAGGATACACATACTACATACCTACTGGGAACTGCAATGGCAATACAGGGAGTTCTACTACTGCAACAACGTCACCAACGGAGCCACCTACATCAAGTCTGTATACATCAGCATTTTTTTGCATTCTGATTATATTTCTGGTTTACACCAGCATTTTTTGCAGTTTGAAAATATGTCTGCTATACATTCATTTTTTCCAACTACAGGAATGCTTACCAAAAACAAGAATGCATAAAAGTAGAGAATGCCCGACTGTGTGTTAAACAGTTGTTTAAATTGTAGGTAGATTTTTCCACAGTGTAGATTTTTTATCACCTGAAAATTTGCGAACGCAAAACTCCTAGATGAAGTTTTTCAACATACTACACTGTCGAATAATTTAAATTAGTCAAAATATTTCATATTTTAACATATAAAATCATTTATACGTCTGATACAACAAAAAACCTAGAATATTTGACAACATTACGTGGAAAAAACCTCATCTGAGTATTTTATGTTCACAGATTTTTGCAGTTCAAAGTTTGCAAAATACAAAATTGTAAATGCAAAATACATACAACAAATTGTTCTACATAATACTGTGGAATAATTCAAATTATTCGAAATATTTGATGTGTTAACATGTAAAATAATTTATACGTTGAATTCAACAAAAAACGGTGAATATTTGACGTATTTTGATGAATATTTAACGTCACGTGAAAAAAACATCATCAAAGAGTTATACGTTTGCAGCTTTTTTGTTTGAAAATTCGCGGTTATCATGTAGAATAATCTACAGTATTACGTTGAAAAATTTCCATGTAGATTATATCACAAATTGTAGATTATTCCACAGGCCGTAATAGATTTTTTACATGATAAAAAATTTACACTGTGGAATAATCTAACTATAATATGAACAACTGTTTAACACACAGTCGGACATTCTCTCTTTTATACATTCTTGCCAAAAACAGCATCAGCGCGTTCATTGACACAGTTGCCACCGAAATGTTTTACGACCCTTTTTGTGATGCACGCAGCACTGTTCAAACTTCCCACGCTTCACATGCTTTGAGTTTTAAACAGAGAATAAAATGACAAGTGAGCAGAAAGGCGGCACAAAATTGTCGTAAACTTAATTAAAAAGATTTGTTCAAAAAAAAACATTTGTGCAGTTATTGAAAATTTAGCATTTTCCTACGTTTGCAGTATTTTTATTAGTTGATATTTTATATATTTTTGAGATCCATGTTAATATATTTTTAGTTTAGGTGACTGTGATGACGGCCAGACGATCAGGTTCTATGAAATTCAGGACATTCAGCTGCAGGGCAATGATGATCACCAGTTTCAAGCGGATGACCAAGCTGAGTGCATAGCAGCTTGTGCAGTTAATCGGGTTTGTTGTTTATTAGCGTTATTGAATTCTGCGATTTGAACTTCATTTCGTTTATATTTTTTCCTCCAAACTCAATTCATTTTTACAACAACGTGATCAGATTTAAATTCTTTGGAAAGTGTTTGGCAGGTGGGAACCATAATTAAAAAAAGAAAGAATTATCAATAAATGTTTGATTTCAATCGTTATTTGCACCGTTTTAAATGTATGTATATTATTTTTTCATGGTCTAAAAATGAGATCTTTTAACATCAAATGCTTGAAAATCCATCAAAACTCAAAATAGAATACTTAGGCCACAAATATAATTTCTTGATTTTACTGATTGGCAAAACGAAAACAATTACAACGTTGTGTGAAAAACTGTCTGAGAAATTAAACTTTGGCTTAACAAACAGATCTCCTTGTAATTAAAAAAAAATCGTTAGTTATTTTGCACATATTTGATTTAATAGGGTAAAATTCCTTAAGACTATATATTTATCCATGCTGTTTCACTAAAATTTGTTTTTTTTTGTATCTACAGTTCCGCTGTCCCACCGCAGTAAATTTAATCACAAAAACATTTTAATTTTAATTGAATCTCAGATGCGTGCATATTCAAATTGCGTCTGCATTTCAGACGCATGTACAAAATGCTTCTCGTTGCTTTGTGTAGGCCCAAAACACCACAATTGTTAAAACTGAACAACTGTGGTGCATTATTGTCGCGCTTCAGTCGCGTATTTTACGTGAGTTTTTGGAAAAGCTTTAAAAACGATCTAATTCAGGTATTATTACTAATTCCAGACGCATAATCGAATTGCGTTTGCGTTTCAAACGCAAATTGCTTCTCATCGTAAAACAGATGCCAAGTTGATAAACATAATAATTCAATTAAAATTTAACAAATCTGACGCGTTTCAGACGCACATTTCAGCCAAATAGTAGAAAGGGGTTTAAAAATCGATAAATTCCAGTTTTGTAACTGTTTCAGCTTTTAGACAAGATCCTGTAAATCTAACGAGTTCGAAACCAACAGAAGGGAGTGCGCTCTGAGCGCGTAAGAAATTCGCATATGCAAATTGCGTCTACACGCTTTAAGTGAAGTGCAGCCGCAGTTAATAAACATCACCAATCCAATTAAAATTAAACAGCTCTGGCGCTTTTAAGACCCACCTTTTGTTTGAATTGTTGGATAGGATATAGACGCGGTTTTCTCCAGAAAAATCATTGAAAAATATTAAAAAAATTTTATATCCCGTCTTTAATTGTTTCAGCTTCCGGACGGTACTCCGGCTACCTGCAAATCCGCGGAGTTCGACACCAACAGCAGGCAGTGTACCCTGAGCGATGAAGTCTTCCCTCCGGACGGCAACGGCATACCTGAAGATGGATTTGGGATTAACTACTTGGAGAAGACGTGTATAGACGGTACCTTGGCGTGCTTAGGCCTGATTTACACCAAAGTGGCAAGTGGCAAGTGACTACGCATTTACTTCGCAGTGACAAGTGACAATGTAATATAACGCATGCGGAACAATTTGTTACTTTTTACTTTGGTGTAAACGAGCCCTTAGAGAACACATTTTTATTAATTAAAATATGGAAATTATTATGAGAAAGTTTAACTTGATTTTAAGATTTTGCTTTGATTGCTTGGGGATATTAAGTTGGTTTACAATTAGGCTGTAAGTAAATTTTCTCATTATAACTTTATCAGTTCACAAGTTTTTTTATGATAATAAAATTACAGTTTAAATGGTGTGTTTTTGAAGAATACCGTTGCTTTTGTGTTTCTTTGTTGTTTTAAATGTTCAAAACGTGTAAAAGAGAATTGAAAATATTTAAAACGTACAGTATTAGTAATTAGTAATACAAAATTAGTCTAAATCTTTACTGAACAAGATTTGGGAATTTTTAAGCGAAAATAAATTTAAATCAAACATTTTAAATCGTCAAAACCTTTGAGCCCAACGATTTTTAATTTTTGGCTTCAATTTTCCAAGTTTTTCCATCAGCTGAAAATTAGCCACTTACAATTTTTAACACTCTGTACCCAAAAGCTAATTGACTTGAAATGTGTTGAGTAAAAAGATAACTGACCTAAGTTAGGTCGTTGGTTTTTTTTACCACAAATATATAAATTAAATAATAAAAAGAAGAAATATTAAAATATACATAGATTGTTTAGACGCGTTCGTGCGTCTATTTAGGTAAAAAAATTTACTTTTTTACTTATAAACAAATTTAATAGTTATATTGTGTGTTGGAGAAATTATTTTTTTTAGAAAATTTGGTTGAGGATTGTCCGGGTCCGTTTTTACGCGCGCCTCAAATGATATTGGTTGGTTTCGCTCAGACAGTTGTGACCAGTGACAGTTTTGAAGCCTGTCTAGCCGAGTGTATCGATGTAAGTAGTCCGCTTATTAGCTATGGAAAATGTTGACCAATCACAATTACGAAAAACGCTCAAAGGCAGACCTTATGCTGTTCTGACTGCCAATAAAAGTTGCTATTAGTATTTTTTCGCTAATCAAAAAATAATCGCGCTTTATGAATGCGGCTCATGAGAATTTCGCATAACTACCGCTCACCTCAGAGCTGATTGGAGTTGACCTCATTAATTGCACACTTTTTTACCAGAAAATAGTGAGAGCAAACAGCTGAGAACGCATTTTAACGACCTGGATGAATATACAGAAATGTTACAAGAGCATTTACTTTTTTTGGAGGCTTACTTCTCTAAAATGACTTAAGCTTCAACTGTAAAGTTTTGTATATCTATTCTATATCCCAGTAAGGACGGCTCTTGAATCTGTCTCCGGAAGATTGAAGGCAGGTAGGAGAAAGGTAAAACTGCCTCAGAGGAAGTAAGAGGCAGTATGGAGGTAGGTAGGAGGCAAGTAGGAGGCATGGTGGAGGCAGGTTGGAGGCAGGTAGGAGGCAGATGATCCTGCTTCCTATGTTGAGACATAAAAAAGTTTGGAGGCAGATATAAGGCAGCTAAAATTGCCTTTGGAAGCAGGTACGAGGCAGGGTAGAGGTAGGTAGGAGGCAGGTAGGAGGCAGCAAAATTTCCGATGGAGGCAGGTAGGAGGCAGATAAAAACGGTTTTTCCCAATTCAGGCATCCTGTCCTTACCGGTTTAGTGAAAAATTTTGAAGGTTTTTGTTGTTAAATAGTCGATTCAATTTTGCAAATATCGCAGTCAGCTGGATTTTATTTACCTATAAACGTTCAGTCAGCTGCGATGCGATGAGCGATGAAACCCCTGCTTATGCAAATTAAACGAAAACTTATTAAAATTATTTATTATATAAGAATTTAGGAAAAAAAAACCTTAAAAAAAAGGACCAACCTAGAACCACTCCCCTTTCTCCTCCCGGCCCTCTTGATGTGCAAGAAAAACGTAGGTTAAAACGTTTATTGTAGACATTCAAAACTTTCGGATTTTAGCTAAATCCATCCTGAATAAAGACACATCTAAATTATAAACAATATTAGGAAATTATAATTCAGTTACAAAATTGTTATAAATTGTTACAAACATACAAATATATAGTAACCTTAAAAGACGCATATCACAAGAGAAGCATATAGTAGGAAAAGAATTAAGAAAAACATAAAAAAATGAAAGGAAAAAAAGCAGATTTCATAGAATAATATTTAAATACAGTAAAAAGAATTAAAACATGGCAAAAAAAGATAAAAAAACACTCAGAAAATAGAATAAATTTGCACGCGGTTATAAGAAATGACATGAAAAAACCTAAGAAATATATTACCAACTCAGGAAACATTAATACAATAGGTAAAAAAATTTTAGATAAAACCAATCACGAATCAAATTAAAATTGTCCTATCCTAATATAAAGTAATATCCTGCTCTTAATTTAAAACAATGCCAAGTCAATACTAGCTATATTATTGCTTAAAACTGGATTTTCTTTTTGAATACACAAACTTTCTTTTAACTTAAGACTAAACTCACTTAAAGCTGAAGTTATTACATTGAAATTCTTAAAAGATACTGAGTTAACATTACAAGACAATAAATGGTCTGAAATAGCAGAGTGCTTACTTAAAATGGCTTTACCTGTCTTAGACGAAACTCCTTTGTGTTTTGTAACCCGCTTGGCGAGGTGGCGGACCGTTTGGCCCACATATGTGGATGAGCAACCACTACACTTGAATTTATAAACCACGCTAGATCTAGGAATTTTGTCTTTGAAAGGAAAGCAGGAGGATAAACGATACGAAGAACTAAACACAATTTTAAAATTTACCTGAACAACAAATGATAAAACAACCTTCTAAGATTATTGCTAAGACGCTCAGAGTACACACCAAAAAAAGGTAAAACAATTATTACTGGGTTTTTCTCAACAGTTAAAACTAAAGCATTTTCATTTTTAAAAACCTTATTCAAGAACTTTCTGACACAAAAATCAATAAAACACATATAATAATCATTTTTATCTAAAAACTTTTTTAATACCTGTAACTCTAGATAGAACTTAAGATAGGAACAGCACAACATATAAGACCTAAATAACAATGATAAAACAGGACCATACTTAATACTTTTAGGAATGAAACTATCAAAAGGAGAATAAACTCCACTAAAATAGGTTTTCTATATATAGAAATACAAAACTTATCATTTTCTGTAGAAATTAACAAATCTAAAAATGGTAAAACGCCATTAGATTCTTTCTCAGCACTGAACTCAATCGAAATATGCTGTTTATTTAAATACTTAAAAAATTTGGATACATGACTCTCAGATTTAAATAAAATAAAGCAGTCATCAACATATCGGCGGTAAAACATAGGTTTGAAATCATACGGGCAATTATCAAGCCATTTTTCCTCATGATAAGACAGAAAGAGTTAGCCAAGACTGGATTTAATGGGGATCCCATAGCAACACCATCAATTTGACGATAAAGAGAAGAATTAAAAAGGAAAACAGAGTTGTCGACAGCCAGTTTGATAAAACGTACAAGATCATGTTTGGAGGTAAAACCACTGGGGCAATTAGCTTTTCCAAAAAGTTTGTTAGCACAAATACTGACTGTTTCATCCAATGAAATGTTAGTAAAAAGGGATTTAACATCGAAGCTAGCCATAAAAATCTTGTTTGAAGGAGTTTCAAGACTGCGAATTTCTTTAGCAAAAGAAAGCGAATCTTTAACTGTGTATTGATTAATAGAATGAGGAGATAAAACAGGAATTAAAAATTTTGCAAGGTAAAACGTTGCCGTTCCTATGGACGATAAAATTGGACGAAGTGGGACACATTCTTTGTGAACCTTTGCTAACCCTTACATTCTTCCTGGCTGTGATCCTGAAGGAGCAATATCATTAAAAACACTTTCAAATATGATTCCCCGGCGTTTAAAGTCCAAAAGTGAAAATAGAATTTTAGTTTCTTGATTAGATCTAAAATTAAAACGTCCATCAATAGAAGAATTTGTAGTGTCCTTAAAATTTATTTCTGAAAATTTTGTTTTGTTTGATAAAATAGAATACATTTTGTTGTTATAAGATAAACGGGAATAATAAAACAATTGAGTTTCCTTTATCTGATTTTTGAATAATTAGATCTTTATTATTTTGTAAATCTTTGACAAAATTTAATTCCGCTGAAGATAAAACGTTTTGAGGTTGAGATTCATTATATTGATAAAATGAAGACATAAATTCATGTTTGATACTAGTCCTAAGCAGATCTTGACTTCCATAAATAACTGGCAATTTACAAACAGACCAATAAATCAGTATGGTAAAAAATAGTCTCATTCCTTGAGTTTCTTTGGAGGTAGAGAAAAATTAAGGCCTTTTGATAAACCTTCTTGTAGGGTTGATAAAACAACAGATAAGTAGTTCTGAATAATAAAACGAGAGTCATGAGATTTCCGAGAGTGTTCTTTTTAAACCGTGGCAAATTTGGCATCTTGTATTGTACACTGTTTTTCAATCCGTCCCTGATTTGAAGATAAAACAAATCGTGATAATCTTGGAAAATCCAAAAAAGACACCGAGCTTTTAAGTAAAATTGTTGTTAAATAGAGACTGTTTTTTTATAAATTCAAGAATAGTGGTTGTTCATCCACTTCTGTGGGCCAAACGGTCCGCTTCCTCGCCACGTGGGTTTCAGAATACACAGGAGTTTCGTCTAAGAGAAGTAAAGCCATTTTAAGTAAGCACTCTGCTATTTCAGACATTTATTGTCTTGTAATGTTAACTCAGTATCTCTTAAAGATTTTAATGTAATAACTTTAGCTTCAAGTGAGTTTAACCTTAAGTTAAAAGAAAGTTTGTGTATTTAAAAAGAAAAGCCAGTTTTAAACAAAAATATAGCTACTATTGACTTGGCATTGTTTTAAATTAAGAGCAGGATATTACTTTATATTAGGATAGGACATAATTTTAATTCGATTTGTGATCGGTTTTATCTGAAATTTTTTACCTTTTGTATTAATGTTTGAGTTGGTAATATATTTCTTATATTTTTTCATGTCATTTCTTGTAAACGCGTGCAGTTTTTTTTATTGTCAGTATGTTTTTCATCTTTCTTTGCCATGTTTTTATTCTTTTTACTGTGTTTAAATATTATTCTATAAAATCTGCTTTTTTTCCTTCCATTTTATTATGTTTTTCTTGTTTCTTTTCCTACTATATTCTTCTCTTGTGATATATGTCTTTTAAGGTTACTATATATTTGTATGTTTGTAACAATTTATAACAATTTTGTAACTGAATAATAAGTTCGTAATATTGTTTACAATTTAGGTGTGTCTTCACTGAGGATGGATTTAGCTGAAATCCGAAAGCTTTGAATGTCGACGAAAAAACGTTTTAACCTACGTTTTTCTTGCACTATTTAAAATCAGATTCCCCAAGAGAAAATCAATTGCTTTATTGATTTGGTTACGTATTGGAATTTCCCCAGGGTTTTTTAAAATCCCTTTAATTTTTTGACTGATTTTTTTTTGTTTAAAATCAAGCTAATAATTCATATTTTAAATTTCTAAAATAAATGTTGAAGACAGATACCCCCAAATTTTGTTTTATCCATCTTATTCCATGATAAAAATTTTTCTTCGAATATTTTTTCTATTGCTTTAAAATATATAATTTTTTTAAACTGTAACACTTTATTTTATCCGCATTTTACGGTTTATCATATAAATGTAGCTTGCTCACACTCATAAAATGAACATAATTTTCAACACAAGTTTTCAAAATTCTTCTAATTATTATAGGCAAATAAAATCTAGCTTACTTCGATAATTTCTGTATTGAATCGACTATTCAAAAATCAAACCATTCAAAATCGTTAATAAAAGCGGTTTAATAATAAAAATCAAAACCCACGTTTTTATAATTATGTATCACATTACTTAATTTGGAACCCAAATGCAAATTTTTTAAAGGCTAACGTTGGTTAATTTTTGTATATTTTGTAAAAAGATGAAATTAATAAAAATACTTCGTTCTTATTTGTTTTAAAAAAAAGTCATCCCTGTACAATTATAATTCGTCCGCTCATGTCTGCATTTTTATTTTTGTGGTCAGCCAGGTATAATTCAACGATAAGAAAGTTTTAGAACTCAAAAATTTAAGAAAATAAGAAGTTTGTATTTTGGCTATAGCCGGCCGCCTCCTCTAAGCGCATATGCCCGCGCTCGCTGGCATATGCATCCCAAGGTTCTTGCTGTTTTTCCTACATGAAGAATTCTAAACATTTCTTGTAAAGCATAAAAAAGCTTCAAACACAAAGTGTTTAACGTTTAAAATAAAATTTATGTTACAAATTTTAAAAAAATATAAATATATCTTATATTTAACAAAGCCAAAACACCTCTATAGTCCATTTACAAATATTTCTTATTTTCCTTTTCTTATGGACCTCGTTGCCATAACGCTTCTGCGTCCATACGCTTATGCCCAACGCCTCTGAAAACTACCTTTATTTCTGCCTGGGAAAGTAATTGTCTAAGTATTTTAAAAAGCTGATGTCTTTAGTCTCAAGCTCTTTATGGATTTGATTGCTTATCTGGAATGTACTATTTTGAAGAGTCCGACCTTAACTGTATTCTGAATGTGGAAAGTCAAGAAACTCAGCCCGATTTATTTACTAATGAACAAGTGGATAGTGTTGACTATTTTGAGCCACGCTGTAACAACTTTAGGCGTTCTTGTAAGTAACAATAACTAACAGTAACTAACAGCTGATTTTCTAGTTTTTCTAGTAAAAAATATTAGGTAAAACTAACGTTTTTAAAGATACCAAATATCTTTGTCGCACAACATGGAATAAATTGCGGATTTTCAAAACAATTACACAACAAATCAATAGCAGGAATGTAAACCACTAAATTTATTTTTTTATTAAAAATTCATTAATTATATAATCTGAGGTTTTTGTGGAATGGGTTGTGGGTGAGCTGCCTGTTTGTCAAAGTTTTAAAGTATTTCAGCAAAATAAAAAAAAAGAAATGCACTCATCAGGGACAAAACATAAAATAGCTGACTGAAACAGCGCATGCCTAAGTTCCCAAGTTTGTCAAAACAAAAACCGGTGGGTATATTTGGAAATAAAAATTTATATTATTGTGAACTTTTTAGACATAACATTTTTGCACTTGTCAAAACAAATCATTCATTCCAATCTATCAAATTATATAAAAAAATAATAAAATTAGTGAATATCTTATAACTACAATAATTTATTTGGTGAATAATAAAATTAGTGACTATCTAAAAACTAAAATAGTTTAATCGGTGATTATAGCTTTAACATTATTTTGCAAAATTAAGAGCTAAAACAAAAAAGTGAATTACCTACACCAGGAAAAACTTTAAGACAAACATAAAATATAAAAAAAATCTTTGGTACATGATACTGATGAAATAACTATATAAATTATGTGAAAATTAAAAAGAAAGAAACTAAGAAAAATAAATACTATAATTTAATATAGCAAGTTTAATTTAATTAAATTAAATTTAGTGAGAAGAGATTCTCCGATCAGAAGTAGAAATGTGATTCCTTTGGTATTCACCAGAGCTTTGAGAAAAAGCAGCAGACGACTGGTTCTAAGGGATGAAGGTGATCACGAGTTTTAAATGGGTGAAAATTAAACGCATTGTCGCAACACGCCTTTTAGTTTATAGTATACTGTGTTATACCGAGATTTACACTTTTGGATTTTTTCCGCTGCAAATCCGCAGGTCGGATTCCTCGCTATTTTTCTCAGTGTTTAACACCACGCTTTTTTTCTGGTTGGCGTGAAGTTTGGGTCCAGTACGTAGCGTACTACAAAAATTGCTACTTTAAATTAAACAATCCAAAAAATTCTTTAAAATTAAAAATGATACGTATTTAATGTCTAAATCAATCCAAAATAATAAACGTTTGTTTGTTTTTTAAGAAAAGTAACATTGCCAGGGTCGGCTAAAAGTATTAACGGCGGTTTTTTTTGTTTTGGAGTAAAAATCATTGGGAGAAAACTAATTTTTTTAACAAAAATACTCATTAATAATTTTTTGTGAGTAAGCTTGCAAATAATTTTTTTAACTCTTATTGAGAATTGCTTTCTGATAGCAGACGGAAAGTGTTAATGACAATAAGAAATAAAGAGCACACAGAAAGAGTTAAGGCAATTAAAACAAGTACTGACCCATTTTAAACTCCGAGGTGACACGACCCAATGGGGATCCTGGACACCCTGCCACAAGAAGAAGCCGAAAGACCATTTACGATTCCGGTAAAAATAAATAAATAAATAAATTTATAATTTGTCATAAGAATTTCTATTAATAGCAGACTGTGGTTTAATTCAGTCCTAGAGAATTAAACTAAAATGTTTATCTGCTTGTATTTATGGCGACCTTTCGGCATAAAATTTGAAGCAAACCAAACGATACTATGTTTTCTGCTTATCTGCTCAAGGAATAAAAATGAGGATCATCAAGCAAGCAATAAGCTTAGACCATTTTAGACCACTTATATCAACCAATCAGGTTTTATAAAAGTTAAAAGTTTAGTTTTTGATTGGTAATTTGGTACTGTATTGCTTTAATCTTATTGGTTACTACATGGCTTAGCTTTTTTATATTTTATATAACAGCTAAAATTTTGGTTCCCCTTTGTCTTTAAACCTATGTTAAACAATTTAGTAATATTAGATTACAAAAAACACAATAGTTTTTTAAAAGAAAAACATGTAAAAAGTAAACTATTATATAAAAATTAATTGTATAGTTTGTAATAAACTAGAAAAATACATTATTATGGATCAGTTGAAAACATAATATTGAAATAATTTTGTTTCCCCAAAATTAGATATTCTATTTTAAATCCCACGGTTAATTTTTAATCTTTTAGCAAATATGAACAAAAAAACCCCAACACATGCAAAATAAAAAAAATCTAAACGCTTAAACTCCAATTTTAATCCCATTGTTATTTTTTGATCTTTTAGCAAATGTGAAAAAAATGAAGCCCAAAACCTGTGACAAAAAAACTGAGAGCTGATACTCTAATTTAAATCGCATTGCTAATTTTTGTTCTTTCAGCAAATGTCAACGAATGAACCCCAACACATGCGAAAAAGAAACTGAAAGCTGCCAAGCCGTTATCAGCTCCAGCAGAAGCGCTCCTGCCAACAACGCGCAAAAGCGTTTTTCAGGAGCCACCACAGCCTCTCCTAGAGTGAGCAGTTTCCGCGCCAGGACGCGGAACCAATTGCGCCAAAAGGCATTTGCGACGGACGAATCTCCACGCACGATTTCGCGCTCCACTGCCAGCAGAAGAGTTTCCAGGACCCAGGCCCAGGGGAGCGCCAGATCTTCAGGTACCAGGTCTCGCCCAGTCAATGTAGCTGCCAAAAGAAAATCCGGTAGCAAAACAAACCTGAGTATTAGAACAAGCGGGGGGAGACAGACTGGTTCTGGATCGTCAGGCACCAGGAGCAGGTCCAGCAGTTTTAAAGCGGTCAGGGCCAGGGGATCCAACACCGCATCATCTCAGCAAAGGACAACCCCATCTACAAAGTCGTCAGTTAGTCGGCCCCAAAGGCCGCGCAGAGGTTAGTTTAAGACGTTAACGCTTTTTGTAGTGGAGAGTGTAATATTTCTCATGCTATATTACTTTTAGCGACTGCCTTTTGAAATCAGGGTAATGAACCCAGCGAAACATCAACAACATGAGTTGCTATAAAACGTTTCAACTGGCGTGGGCCTTAGAAAACTGCACCCCATGGTTCACTACTGGATTTTTTAAAATTTAATTCAGCTTTTACCTGTTTTTTTCTTTAAGTTGTTGATTCATTTTGCAACCGCATTTGTAGTGCTTTTGTTGAAATAATCTAAAATTTTTACATAGGCATTTAGCCGTGTAGTTTTTCTTGCAAAGATTTAATTAAAAAAAGTTTTAAAACAAAGGTACCGCCAACCAATAATATAACATTTTTTGTTAGTAAAAAGTTAAGTTTGACTGGCTACTCTTAGCCATTCATATGCGGTGTGAAAGCGTCACGAAACTATCAACCTAGTGACACCGCGCCATTATAAAGTCAAAGTCAAAGTAGTTTATTTTAATAAACACTATTAGTACAAAAACAACAAATGCGAACCGATTAAAGTCGCCAAAAATGCATGAGAGAAACAAGATAAGTTATTAGAATGTGGTTTAAATGCTGATTCGAAGCCCTAATATGAACCACATTTAACACATTTTTTGAACTTTTCTAATGATGTGGCTGATACTTGATTTTGTGATAATGCATTCCATTTAGATACATTTCTATTAAAAATTAAAACCATTAAAATTGTTAATAATTTCGCGCAAACAATTAAAAACAGTTATAAATCCTCTAATTTTGATGTTTGAGGTTTTTGATACAAAGTAATCAAATGTATTTTAGATTCTCCATAAACTTTAAAATCTACCGCTATTATTTCAGAATTTATATATTTATCTTTTATGGGCACTAAAATAACTTCTATTTCACTCTTAATAAATATACACACACCACCACCCTCCTGATTGTCACAATCTTTTCGAAACACGTTGTAATTTTCATTGATATTAATCATTCTATCAGTAATAGTTGTATTCAGCCATGTTTCATTTATTAACAAGATATCAATATCACCAAAAACATTGTCCTCACCCAAAATTAAACAATTCCAATTCTTCTAAAGAATTCTTTTAACTTCTAGCGTTAAAATATAAAGCACTTAGCTGTTTATTTTGGTCGTAACCGATTCGCTTTTTTCCCTTCTTGGATCTTGGATGTAGACAGTTTAATTTCGTTTCTACTACACAAATCATACAGAAAAAGTGTCCCTTTTCTTATGATTTGTGTGAGAAACGAAATTAAACTGTCTCATCCAAGATCCAAGAAGGGAAAAAAGCGAATCAGTTACGATCAAAATAAACAGCTAAGTGTTTTATATTTTAACGCTGAGGTTGAATTCTTAGAAGAATTGGAATTGCTTAATTTTGGTGAGGACAACAATCATGATTATATTGATATCTATTTAAATAAATGAAACAGTGGCTGAATACAACTATTACTGATAGAATGATTAATATCAATGGTAGAGGTTTGCGAAAAGATTGTGGGTGATATGTGTATATTTATTAGAGTGAAATAGAAGTTATTTTAGTGCCCATAAAAGATAAATATATAAATTCTGAAATAATAGCGGTAGATTTTAAATCTAAAATACATTTGATTACTTTGTATCAAAAAACCTCAAACATCAAAATTAGAGGATTTATAACTGTTTTTAATTGTTTCGAAATTATTAACAATTTTAATGGTTTTAATTTTTAATAAAAATGTATCTAAATGGAATCGTTATCACAAAATAGAGTAGCCACATCATTAGAAAAGTTCAAAAAATGTGTTAAATGTGGTTCATATTAGGGCTTCGAATCAGCATTTAAACCACATTCTAATAACTTATCTTGTTTCTCTCATGCATTTTGGTGATTTTGGCGTAAAATCGGTTCGCATTTGTTGTTTTTGCACTAATAGTCTAAAAATAAGAAACTACTTTAACTTAACTTTATAATGGCGGCATATTACTAGGTTGATAGTTTCGTGACGCTTTCACGCGCATATGAATGTCCAAACTTAACTTTTTACTAACAAAAAATGTTTACTGTATTGGTTCGTTCTTTTTGTTTTAAAACTTTTTTTAATTAAATCTTTGCAAGAAAAAACTCTGGCTAAATTATGTAAAAATTTTAATTATTCAACAAAAGCATACAAATGCGGTTGCAAAATGAATAAAATCATTAAAGAAAACAGGTAAAAGCTGAATTAAATTTTCAAATTGCATAAGTGAACCAGTGGGTGCAGTTTTCTAAGGCCCGCCAGTTGGAAAAACATTTTTTATAGCAAGCGTGTCCTTGATGTTTCGTGATTTATTACCTGATTTCAAAAGGCAGTCGCTAAAATTAATATAGCATGAGAAAATATTACACTCTCCACTACAGAAAGCGTTAACGTCTTAAACTAACCTCTGCGCGGCCTTTGGCCTAGCTAACGACTTTGTAGATGGGGTTTCTATTTTTGCCTGAGATGCGGTGTGATCTCGGCCCGATCTTGACCGCTTTGAACTCCTCGAACCTGCTCCCATAATATATGTATCCCCCCGTGTTCCTAATCTCAGGTTTTGTATTTTGCTACCGGATTTTTGGCCAGGCTGGTCTTGACTGGGCTCAAGCGATTCTCGTACCGAAGGGTCTGGCGCAACCCCTGGGCCTAGGTCTGAAACCTTCTGCTGGCAGTGGAGCGCGAAAATGCCATACGGGAGTTGCGTCCGTCATTGGATTTTTGGCGCCGATTCCGCGTCCTGGCGCCGGAAATTTCAGCTCTAGGAATTAGTAGGCTATGAAAAACACTTTTGCGCGTTGTTGGCCAGAAGCGCTCTGCTGGAGCTGATAACGGCTTGGCACACTTTCAGTTTTCTTTTTCGCATGTGTTGGGGTTCATTCGTTGACATTTGCTGAAAGAACGAAAACAATCATTTAAATTCAGAGTATCAGCTCTCAGTTTTTTTGTCACAGGTTTTGAGCTTCATTTTTTTCACATTTGCTAAAAATCAAAAAATAACAATGAAATTTAAGCGTTTCGTTTTTTATTTCATGTGTTGGGGGTTTTTTTGTTCATATTTGCTAAAAGATTAAAAATTAACCGTCGGATTTAAATAAATATCCTAATTTTGGGGAAACAAAATTATTTCAATATTATGTTTTCAACTGATCCATAATAATGTATTTTTCTAGTTTATTACGAACTCTGCGATTAATTTTTATATAATAGTTTACTTTTACATGTTTTTCTTTTAAAAAAACTATTGTGTTTTTTGTAAGAGATATTACTAAATTGTTTAGCGTAGTTTTAAAGACAAAAGAAAAAACCAAAGAAGAGAATTTTAGCTGTATTATAAAATATAAAAAAAGCTCAGCCCCACTGTAGTAACCAACAAGTTGACAATACATACCGAATTACCAATCAAAACTAAACTTTTAAAATATTTATAAAACCTGATTGGTTAGTTATAAGTGGTCTAAAATGGTCTTAACTTATTGCTTGCTTGATGATCCTCATTTTTATTCCTTGAGCAATAAGCAAAAAACCTGCGTATCGTTTCGATTTGCTTAATTTTTATGCCGAAAGGTCGCCATAAATACAAGCAGATAAACATTTTAGTTTTATTCTTCTCCAGGAGTAAAATTAAACCACAGTCTGGTATTTAGATGCAAAAATTCTTTATGACAAATTATAAATTTATTTATTTATTTATTTTTTACGGAGAGATGGTCTTTCGGCTTCTTCTTGTGGCAGAGGGCAGATCTCCAGGATCCCCATTGGGTCGTGTCACCTCGGAGTTTAAAATGGGGTCAGTACTTGTTCCTAACTCTTTCTGTGTGCTCTCTTATTGTCATTAACTTTGCATCTACTGTAGTCAGAAAGCAATTCTCAATAAGAGTTAAAAAAATTATTTTGCAAGCTTACTCACAAAAAAATTATTAATGATATTTTTGTTAAAAAAATTAGTTTTCTCCCAATGATTTTTACTCCGAAACAAAAAAAAACGCGGTTCAACTAGGC